>JANRMT010062834.1:6437435-6467296 GCA_026402145.1 Polypterus bichir lapradei
ATATATATATATATATATATACTGTATATATATATATATATATATAGTGGCGGACGGCTGGGGCTCTTGCCCAGCCAGGATGCCTGAAATATGGAAGGACCAGGAGAGAGGCAATACCTCCCCTGCTAGACGAGAGGGAAGCCCCCCTGGTTTGCATTGGGGTCACAGGACTGGAGCTTGGAAGCTCAACCCTGTTGGAGACTGAGGCCACCGCCAGGACGATCCCGGAGCCCTGGACTGCAGCACTTCTGCCACACCAGGAAGTGCTACCGGAAGATCGTCAGGGAGCACCTGGAACACATCTGGGTGAACAATAAAAGGGGCCGTCTCACTCCATTCTGAGAGCCAGAGTCAGGAGGTGGAGGACAGAGCTTGCAAAGTGAGGAGTAAAGGTGGTAGAAGAAGAGAAAAAGAGAAAGAATACATACAAAGAATAGGACTGAGCCTATTGTTGGTGAATTGAGCACTGCGTAAGGTGCTGTGTGCTGAATTAAGTGTGCCTGTAGTGCCTGTCTGTGTCGGGCTGGGTGGCTGGCACACCCCCTACAGGTATCACAATATATATATAAAGATATGTATATAGAGAGATCTCTATAAGCTTGACATTTGGGACATTCCCTAAGTCCGTAAGAGCAATTGTTTTCTCTTTTTTTCAGGTTAGGATTGGAAGCATCTAGAGCAGTGATTCTCAACCTGTGGGGCGGGCCCCCCTGGGGGGGGCGCAAAGTAACAAAAAGGTGGGGGCGAAGATGTGAAAAAAAGAAAACAAGAATCAAAAATATGAAAAAAATTCTGTTGAAACCAAAACAAATTAACTGAAACTACATTTTGATACTAGAACAATAAATATAGAGTTAGATAAATGTTGATAAAAGTTAAGTAGGTATAATAAAATATGGATCTACATTTCAAAAAAATGTTAGGGGTGGCGCGATTAAAACTGTTATGAAAACTCGGGTCACAAATACTTAAAGGTTGAGAAACGCTGATCTAGAGAAGAACAAATCTCAAAAGGGAAGCAGAAGTGAACAGGACTTTATACACACTTGTGAGTCAAATTATAGAAATTCATTCCATAAGAGTAAAAAATCAAAAAAGAGATCCTTTTGATATGCTTTCGGTTTCTCATAGACAGCAATGAGATCAGAAAGAAATAAATAAGAGGAAACATTCCCTTTTGTCTCATGCTTCTCAAATTTTTCCCCTGAGAAAAAATCCCCCAGTATTCTCACAAGTGTCTTGACTATTTTTTTGCAATATGAAAGTATCTATATTGTGTGCTCAGTAATATATGGTGGAAGGTATGGGCAGTTGTTTGTGGTAATAAAAGAATCTTAATTGTGACTACAAAACTGCAGTGCTAAATTCTGAATAACATTATGAGTTGCTCTAATTTATATGGCTGTGCTCCAATTAGATCATACTCATTCTGGAAGAAAAGGCAGGTAGTGTGGTGTAGTTGTTAAGACTTTGGACTTTCCCACTACTGACACTGTCAAACCATCTGCCTGTGCTCCAATTAGAAAAATAAAAGAAATGTAATTGATTGTGTGTCGGATGTTGTAGATCACCTTGGATAAAGACATCAGTCCAAAAATAAGTAGAAAACGTGAAGTCTTGAAAGAGAATAAAACAAGACTAGAAAGAGACCTCACAAATTATAACATGCTTTTCAAATCAAATTCTCAGTTTCGATTCCTTTTACCTCAGTTGTATCTCATGCCTCCTTTTTGTCTAAAGGTATTTCTCCTAAGGAAATTTAAGAGAAACATCTGTGACAAAGTTGATTCTTAAATGAAACATAAATGTGAATCTCTTTGTGAAGTCTCATGAGCCATCAATGATCATTTTTTGAGTAGTCAAAGTTTCCTTTTGGAGGGTGATACCTGGCCAGTCAGTTGAACAAGGACCACTTTAAAAAGAGGACAGGAACCAAAGCTGGTTTACTTCACTTTTTGGCCAATGAAAGAAAAAAAAACTGGGCCTAAGGTGGAAAGCCCTTCCTTTAGTAAGTAGAGAACAGGCCTAAATAACGACTAGAGACTAAAGGCATCTTCACACTCCTAGTCTGTTTCCTTTGTTCTGAATCAGGAGAAGATTCATTACTTTGTTTCAATTTCCAGTTGGTTCAGCTGTGTTTCAAACTGCAAACTTTTAAGTGAACTAAACACACCAGTAAACACCGTGTGTGTGTGTGTGTGTCATGGTCTTCTTTCATTGGGCAGAAACTTTTTTTTTCCTAGGACAAAATAACAGGGGGTGTCAACAGTTGTACTTGAGCACTGACACATTTTCCATACTTATTAACTGGAACACTTGAAAAGTATGAGTTTCTAAGTTTATGCATGAAAGGACATGCTTCAGATTTTGAAGTGACATACATTGGTGTTGTTGGGAGACAGCTGAAGGGCCTAAATGGTAGTAATTCCACACCAGACCAGAGGGCTGCGGGTTGTGCTGACCGTCTCTCTCAATCTCTTGACCATTCACGGGAATCCCTCAGGGTTCCGGCGCCACTGATGACATCATGTCTGGTCCCCGATGATGTCACTTCTGTTTCTAGTGCCAATGACAACGTCACTTCTGGTCCCGATGACGGCACTTCAAATTCCGGTGCTAATGATGACGTCATTTCCTTTACCGGCCTTTAAAGCCACCATCTTTCCTCCATACTAGCAGTGCTATTTTGGAATTAAACCTGTGAACATTCAATTTTACTTCAATTTTGCAGCCTGGAAACAATATATGGGTGGCTGCCCCAAACCTTCATGATGTCTGTGACTCATCTTTGTGATTTGTACTTAAGTTTTCTGACTTTTTAACTGAATGATGTGGAGTATTTATTCTCCACTAATCATGATATGAACGAAACCTGTTTAGTTTATCTCAAATTATGTGTTGGGCTTCAAAGTGCAGGAATGACAGGCAAATCGATCAATATTTGGGGCACCATCTGGGTCATCCCATTTATTACTGATCATAAACGGAAAAAAAATATCATCCGTCTTGGCGTGTTTGCCCAGGCTAGGGGCTAATGAAAAACAAAAGAATCGATAATAAGGAACAGAACAAAATTTGTTTAGAGGTAAATCAGGAACTCTGTCTCACAGATTGTCTGCCAGCTGAATGAGGCTCTCTTCCGAACACCCAAGGTTCTTAAGGGCGATGTACTGGAAGGAGTGGAGTTAAGTGCCCTCACTGGCCAATTGCACATTGCTGCAGGAGAGAAAGAAGAGAATATCATTAGTGATAGTGCCCCCTCCTGTTCTGGCGGGTTATTGCATACCTTGGACAAGCTCAGGAGGAGATCCTCAGATGCATATGCATGACAAGGTCTACTGCCTTAATGTGCATGCATATTTGGTAATAATGTTCATCTTGGAATGCTTACTACAGATGTCAAAGTTTGTATGCGCATTGAAACGGCCCACCTGCATGTTTACTGTCATGGTGTAAGATCAGAGGATCTGAGCATTTGTCTCACAGAGCAATTCAATTAATTTCTCACCACCTCTGTATGCATTTTGATTCTTTTTAAGATGGTCAACTGCTGAATCAGGTGCTGCTCTGATTGACTGGTAATAGTGCAAATTGTTTTATATGTATACACTTGTGCCTATGTGCATATATATTTGTGTACCTTTTTATAATTTTTAAAGCTCCATGTTAACTGTCAACTCATTATGCTGTGAACGAGATTACCTAATTATCGACAGCAGATGCTTAGCATGATGACCGCAGCGCACACGATCTCATGCATAATGCACAGTTTTTCCTGTAATTAGGTCAGTCCCATCTTGGATCACTTTCATACTTTAAGCATACAACTGCAGGGTTTGCTTGGTACCATACCAAGACCCTTTGGGTTGTTTTAGTCCACACCAGAATGTGTGTTGTGTGTTCACATCTGCCTAAACGAACTGGACTTTCAGAGAAATTGGAGTTCAAAAGAACTGAACCAAACGAACTAGTTGTGAAAATGCCTTAAGGCTCTGTTATGTGAATCCTTAACTACATGTTGGTCACCTCTGTTTTGATTATTAAATGCGTCCCATACATTAGAAATGGAAAACATACTCACAAATGTAATTTATTTGTGTCTAAGGTCCATGTATATATAAATTGTCATCATGAGGGTGAACTCCTTCTTTGGTTTGCCAGGAGAGAATATGGAAAGCAAAACACATCTTCTCTCCACTGGGTGAAACACTCCTAATAAGGCAGCTTTTATAAGACCCATGCTAAAAAATACAATCCATGCTGAATTAGCACCTGTAAGAATAAGGCACTATATTGCGCCCGACCCAACACAGATCCACTCGGAGGCACGTATAAAAATAAACTTTTATTTTTCTTCAGCTGGATGGCACGTCTTCCCCGTGAACCCCCCAGCCACAACACAGTCCCACAAGCACTTAATATAAACCACACACTCTTCTTCCTCCTCCCACCCGACTCTGGCCACTGAGTGGTGGTCGCTGGTTCCTTTTATAGTTCACCCGGAGGTGCTCCAGGCGCTTGATCCCCGAGTTCCGGCTGCACTTCCAGGTGTGACGTATATGTTGCCCCTATGGACTCAGGAGTCCCAAACACAGCACCCCCTGGCGGTGCCTGCAGGACCTAACAGCGCTGCATCCAACTCCATCTCCCAGGGTGCCCTGCCGGAACCCGAGGCACTGCTCCAGCCCAGGGGGGTGGCCATCTAGCATCCAGGGGGAGGTATTGCAATGTCCATGGCTGCTCCCCCTGAATATAGTGTGCAGGGGCGTCCCAGCTGGGTAAGGACGCCAGCCGCCTGCCACACACCATAGAAACCTCCTGTCACATCCAGGCTCTCACAATCACTAAAACCTTTTAAAAAGAGCACAGCTGCATTGCAAGTGAGGTCTTGTTTCAGGATACCTTCTTCAGGTCTGTTTGTCACAGGAAGCTGTGGAGTCTTCCTCAGAGGAATAGGATCCCATTGATGCCCTGGCTCAGCAGGAAAACAGATGACTAGTTTCTTCACTAAACTGGGAAATGTGAACAAAAGGCAACAAAAATGAAAATGAAAATAAAACAATGTGACCAAAACCCAGACAAGAGGCAAAAGTCACAGTCAGTAACCAGGCAAGACCTTCAGAAACCAGACAAGACACGAAAAATAATCACAATGAGAACTGAAAAATGTAAATATGGTTTTATCCGCAGATCGGATGAGACTCAAAGCAAAAGGCTGACCTTTTATCCGGTCTGCTGATTATTTCAAGGTCACGACCCCGGAGACCACACCCCTAGAAATGCAGGACAGTATACAATAATGGCTTCCATAACAGTAAAAGGCTATAAAGACTCACATTTCAACCTAAATCATGACAATTGACTTCTGTTGAAGCCCATCTATTTCTAGTTTACTTTGATAGGGAAACAATTGACATTGTGATAGAACAGCCATCTTGCTTAATGTTTAATACTTAAAATATTGTTCGACTTTAAGGTAATTTACATTCAGAAATATCAGAAACATAAATGTACAACTCTATGAGCTTCATGTAGATCATTAACTTATTAGACCCCCAGAATAAAGGGGTCTGAATCTGCATGCACCGCCCTTGTTCAGCATGTTCATGCGAAGGGTAATGATTTATTTCATTAAAGTAGTAGTATATAATAAGCCGGAAGAGTTGCTTTGAATATTTAAAATATTGAAATGTATGCTTCAATTTAAATGTGTAAAGTTTAAGTATTCTCTACTGTCATATAAATTTGTCATTTTTTACACTCTGGCAGAGGTCCATAGAGGACCAGATCAAAATTTAAAATAAAATCATTTTCGCAATCACTGACCTTGAAATGTCTAAAACAATACCTCACATACTTATGGTTGAAATGTGTAACTTTTAACCTTCTGGGAGTGGCTTTTTGAGGGAGAGGATCACCGGTGAAGAATTGAATATCAAAAATGTTATCTACTAGCAAAATACCCACGCTTCGCAGCGGAGAAGTAGTGTGTTAAAGAAGTAATGAAAAAGAAAAGGAAACAATGTAATTGTGTTGTCATTGTTATGAGTGTTGCTGGCATATATATATACACACATATACAAATATATACATATACAGTATATACATATATACACATATATATAAACATATATATATACACACACACATATATATACATATACATATCTACATATATACTGTATATACACATATATATATATACAAATCTACATATATATATTAGGGGTGGGACTCGATTAAAAAAATTAATCCAATTAATTAGAGGCTGTGTAATAGTTAATCTTGATTAATCGTATGTAATCGCACACGTAAATTTGCCCCAAATCGCAAATGTGTTTTTTTAATTTAAAAGGGTTTTAGTGGGCGACAGAATCAAATAATAGACATGGACATGAATATTGTAAACTCAAGCTCTTTTAATTTCTGAAAAAAAAAATGCTTTTAAACTGCATTTGAATTCAAAACAGAAACAAAAATATCATCCCTGGTTAAAATTGGGCAGACTTAAAAATAAAGTGGTAGTTTAAGTACTTTAAGTACATTTTCAGAATGGTATTGTATTTAAATAATAATAACAAAAATTTCAACATAAAGTGCAGTTTTTCTTCTTAAAAAAATAAGTCAGAAACATAAAAGGTAATTTGACCAACTTAATCTTTAAACTCTGAGTAACCTTAGCCAAAATTATTTTGTACATTAGGCTAAAACAGTGTGATCATTGAACATTTTGTAATTAGATGTAATTAGAATTACTAACGGTCACGGAAGTCCAATGATCCCCAGTAAGAGCCACAAAGTCCGCTTTCTGTAATGCATCTAATTTTGCTTGCTTTTCACTGTGCACAAAACCATGCTTTTATCAAGGCTTCCGTCGGGTAGTCTTTTGAAATGAAATTTGCCTGCGATCAGTCCTAGGAATGCGCTTTATACCGACTCTAACATTTTTGTAGCTGTGATGTTTGCATCAGTGTAATCGATGTACCAGGAAATCATGCATTGACAAAAGTTCCCCTTTGCTTGGAATTGAAAATGTGATTAAATGCGTTATTTTTTGTTATGGAGTACATGCATCGAAGCTTCTCAGCTGTGCTTTTGCTAAGAAAAGGAAACATTTTAAAAATAACGTAATATGATTGTCAAAGTAATAGTTTTGTGACCGTTATGAGTGTTGCTGTCCTCAAGGATTTGATTATCATTATTTCTTGCAATCAGGTTCGTATTTGGAGGATGTGTTGTGTTCAAGTTATATTCCGTGTTTGTCAACCGTTGTAAAGATAACAGGTTTCATTCATCGAAGTGTTCACCACCCAAATCGGTACTCGTCAATGTAAGTTGTTCAACAGGCATTCCCGGGATTAAGTTGTGGAAATTGCCTGCGAACATTTAGCGGTAGCATGTGTATGAACTTAATTTAATCTTTTCCAGTCCTGAAAAGTCAGTTGACATGAGCTGCTCGGAGTACATGCATCGAAGCTTCTGAGCTGTGCTCGTGCGATCTCGCGATGTCAACGGGTTTATTTAATGTTAGCTAAGACCCGGCACTTAAAAGTTTCTTGCTACAGCAATTTTAACTCCGTTACAAAGTGATCCAAAGTCTCGTTTATACCTCGTGTCTTTTCATTAAACTTGTATCTCGCGAATACCACATTCGTCGTAGGCATGACAAACGGCAGCGGGAGTGTGTCTATAAACTTAATTTAAACTTACGGTTCACACCGTGGTTGGTTTCCGCAGTAGCTGCATGTATGAATATGCTTGTATGCATCACTCGCTTCATAATCTTTTGCTGCCTTCTCAATTGTGAAATGGCGTTTTCTGTTCAGCGCTCTTTGGAGCTCTTCCTTGTTTTCTACGTACTGCTTTCAGAGTCATTTCATGTGATTACGTGGGAGGCGTGATAATGTCAGACGCAACTCCACTCCCCACGGCCATCGAGCTAAACTCCATTACAGTATATGTAGAAAAATAGGTTCCAGTTATGACCGTTACACGTAGAATTTTGAAATGAAACCTGCCCAACTTTTGTAAGGAAGCTGTAAGGAATAAGCCTGCCAAATTTCAGCCTTCTGCCTACATGGGAAGTTGGAGAATTAGTGATGAGTCAGTCAGTCAGTCAGTCAGTCAATGAGGGCTTTGCCTTTTATTAGTATAGCTCCAGGGTGGCATGGTGGCGTAGTGGTAGTGCTACTGCCTTGCAGTTAGGGGACCCGGGTTCGCTTCCCAGGTCCTCCCTGCGTGGAGTTTGCATGTTCTCCCTGTGTCTGTGTGAGTTTCCTCTGGGTGCTCTGGTTTCCTCCTACAGTCCAAAGACATGCAGGTTAGGTACATTGACGATTCTAAATTGTCCTAGTGTGTGATTGGGGTATGTGTGTGCCCTGCAGTGGGCTGGCGCCCTGCCTGGGGTTTGTTTCCTGCCTTGCACCCTTTGTTGGCTGGGATTGGCTCCAGCAGACCCCTGTGACCCTGTAGTTGGGATATAGTGGAATGGATGGATGGATGCATTATCTATCCATGATCAGCAACCTTGATATAGTAAAGAAATGACACTCCACATGCCTACCGTATATTACCAATCACATTTATTTCAAAGTTTTGTGAAAAGGAGTAGCCTTGAACCTTCGTATCCCATTAGAGGGTGAACTCCTGGGGTTGTTTGTTGTGGCGTGCAAAACTTCAAGTCCTTCTGATCATTTTTGCTGAAGACCACTTTTGCTCACCACTTGGACTACTCTATATCATAAGGACATAATTTCCTGCACAAAATATGGTCCAATAATAGTTTAAAATGAGGGGTTTTGCATCTAAAAAACCAAAAATAGGGGCAAATCCCAAAAAGCTAGAAGTCTTGTATAACTAAACATCAAGATGTGTCAGAATGTATATTGTAGGTGGGTATTTACTTGTGCCAGTGAGTCAGTATTTACCAAACGAAAAAAAGGAAATGATTTCGAAGTAATTACTAAATTTTTGTGCAAAAGCAAAATGTGTTGAACACTATTTGGATCCCAAATCCTGATAAAGTTCCATTTAAAATAACAAAAGGGAAAAAAATCTGTGATGCATCTCATCTCATTTTTTATTTTTGTTAGAATTCTGCTGGCATGAAAATCAAAACAGCGCTTGGTTTGTAATGACATGGAAAGCCCAACGTTGTGTGGTGATTCCCTAAAAAAAGCTTTTATTCCTCAACTGTAAGACTGGTTATTCATAACTTAGCATTCCCTATCATATTGTCACGTATTGAGATGGAGTTCTGTGTATTGTATGTTTTATTGTTTTTGTCTATTTTGAGTTTTGTTTTTATGCTACTTTTATTGGCTTCATATGTGATTATGTTTTGGTGTACTGTCTTTTCTATGTATGTTCCATGTTCCTTGTGTGTGCCACCTGTCAGTCTCCAATTAGGAACTGCCCCAACCCTAAAAAGGCTGTGAGTTATGTTACAGTCAGGATATGTTCCCTGGCTTATGTTTGCTTTTTTATTGAATTCTTTGTTTATTTTAAATTATTATTGTTCATTTGTTTATTGAATTGTGTTATGTTCTCTCCTCTCTTTGTGTGTTTTATGGGCGAAGCCTCAAGAGGCGGGGCCACTGAAGGACCGCCCTCCACCTTTATCTTCAGACAGTGTGCTTCATTTACTCTGAGTATGTTGATTTTTTTTTTGGCTTCTTGAATTATTACTTTTTTATGTTTCTTTTCTTGTTCTTATCCTCTTGCCTTATTTTTAACATTGTTGGACATTTTTGTTCTCCTTTTGTTTATATAAAATATTTTGTATTTTATAATAATTCTCAAGCCATGTTTTTCTTTCTCTTGAGAGGCTTTTTGATAGATTTTTGAGAATTTTAAAAGTTTTTTTTCAACTTTATGAGCTTGTTCTTCATTTTTGAGGTCTAGACAGGCCTGAAGCCTGCCTGTGGAGTTGACAGGTCAGGCTTCTTTTGGTGAAGCTTTTTCTAGGCAGGTTTGCTGACCTGTTTTATGGGTGTTTTTCAAAGCCTCAAACTGTTTTGCAATTTTGTGCGCTGCTCTATTACAGTGCTGTGCAGACAGGCAGTTCAATGAGAATCAGTGTTATTGTGAGTCGTGAGTATCCTGGTTATGGTTGGATTTTCTGGATTTTCAATTCTTTTGCTCTGCCTTAGGATTCTGGCAGTTGGACCTTTTTTTGCAAACTGTAGATCTTCATTTTTAGCAACTGTGTTATTGTTTCTGTTTGCTCTGTGAATATTTTACTATATTTTTTTGGTGTTTCTCAATAAAATCTTTTTTTTAAATAAAAATATGTTTGTTTTCCCATATGTGCAGCAGCTGAGGTTTATGGTTACCCTCCTCTTGTAGGGCTTTTGAGATATTTAAGATATTTAAGTTTATTTTGGGCTAAGTCCCTTTTAGGTCTGCAATTTTTGAGGCAGGCCATTTGAATAGGAATTTGCCCAACTGAGTGAGGTCTATTCCCGGGATGTCAGTGAAGGCCTGGCCAGTGAAGCCTTAGTGGAGCATTATTGAGGCCTCACATCTTTTTATATTCAAAGAGACTCAGGTTCATGACACATGCTTAGGAAACTACTGAGATATAAAAAATCAATTTCCACAATTAAAACATATTTCAGTGGAATGACTTGTCAGGTGTTTTACTTATATTGGGGTAATAAATAGACACATGCTTGCTTACAGGAATATAATTTAAACTGTATCTTCAGCTTAATAAAAAAAATAATTATAAATTAATAGGCTTCAGCTTCCTCACAGCCCTGCTCTGAATAAGCAGTTTTAGAAATGGATGGATGGATTATATTACAGTACTTAATATTTTAGAAAATAAATCACAATACTATATTGAATCATATGTTGACGTCTCCACATTAAGGGAGGTGGGATACTGCTCCACTCATTCCCAGCAGATAGTGCTGCTGTGCAAAAATTAAATTAGTAAACTTGCCTCAATAATTTAACATATTGATGCTTGTCCAATGTGTCATTGATATACTCAATACCATTTCTTTTCTAGAAAAGTACTTCTTTTTGGAGAATGTGAAATTTTTCTTTGTGCTGCTAGCTTGATTTTGTGTTGCTGGGGCAGGCCTATCAAACCTTTAATGTTCTCACCATACCTTTCATCAGATGTGCATATGCACAACCTGAACTTTAAGTGACCCGTTGATTGTTTTGTTTGTGACACAATTTATAGATGAATAAACTTGTATATCTCATTATTTTGGAGTAGTTTTTCATGATCATAAATCACATTGATTATGTATGTACAGCAAAATTTAGCACTTTGCCTCTCTCCATTGCAGTTTCCACTGTTCTGATATTTCATGGCCTCAAAGTTTTCTTTTTCTGCCTCATCCACTGCTGGCACATTCATGCTTCCAAAGCCACCACAAACTCTTCTTTTGGTCTGAATCTTACCTAACAGGTAGAAAATGCTGATGACACACAACTGTATTTATCAATAGCGCCTGATGATCCCGACTCTCTTGGTTCACTGACCCAATGTCCTATTTATGTTTCTGAATTGATGAATAGTAATTTTCTCAAGCTAAATAAAGAGAAAACAGAAATCTTAGTTATTGGCAAAAATGGATATAGTGAGGGTATTAAAAATAAACTTGATACATTAAGCTTAAAAGTCAAAGACGGAGGTAAAGAATTTAGGGGTAACTATTGACTCTGACCTAAATTTTTAAATCACATATTAATCAAATTACCAAAACAGCATTTTTTTACTTAAGGAATATAGCAGAAGTTTGATCCCTTATCACTTTGCAAGATGCTGAAAAATTAGTTCACGCTTTTGTTTTCAGTCGGCTAGATTACTGTAATGCAATTCTCTCGGGATTACCCAAGAAAGACATGAATTGGTTGTAAGTAGTGCAGAATACAACTGCCAGAATCTTAACTATGAAAAGAAAATCCGACCACACCTTCTGCTGTTATGCACCTAAAATCTGGAATAGCTTACCAATAGAAATTTGCCAGGCTAAAACAGTGGAGCATTTTAAAAAACTGCTAAAAACTCATTATTTTAACATGGCTTTCTCATAGCTACATTTTAGTGTATCCCTATTAAGCTATTTGTGCATTGAATTATCGTTTTTATCATGGCTCCACGCCCTGCGGTGGGCTGGCGCCCTGCCCGGGGTTTGTTTCCTGCCTTGTGCCCTGTGTTGGCTGGGATTGGCTCCAGCAGACCCCCGTGACCCTGTAGTTAGGATATAGCAGGTTGGATAATGGATGGATGGATCATGGCTCCGCAATCCGTAATAATCCCTATTATTCTCTGCTGTTCTTTTTCTGGTTTTCTGGGGTGGTGATCTGCTCCACCACCACCTAATCAAAGCACCGTGCTGTCCCCACATTGATGGAGTGAAGGCCAGATGTCCACATGACCATCATCATCAAACTGCTTTTATGTGAAGCCTGAAAACAATGGGGACTGACTGAGATCATTTATGTTAGGTAGAATGCCCAGTGTGGGCTGGGCAGTCTCGTGGCCTTGGAACCCCTGCAGATTTTGTTTTGTTTTATTTCTCCAGCCCATCTGGAGGTTTTTTTGTATTTTTCTGTCCTCCCGGCTATCTGACCTTATTTAATTCTTTGTTACTTAGTATTGCCTATTCTTATCTTTGTTTAATATAAACGTTTCTTTCTTCATCTTGTAAAGCACGTTGAGCTACACCATTTGTATGAAAATATGCTCTATAAATAAATGTTGTTCTTGTTGTTATTCCTATGCAATATCATCCACTCTCACTTTCCCCAACTGCATCCCAAGTGGTAACCACTTACTAAGTTAAGTAGGAGTGCTGCTCTTCAAGGGCTTGATCCTCCTTGTCTCTCTGTCCCTGGGCAGCTTCTTAGAATTGCTCTGCCAGTTCTGACAGTTTGGAGTCACCCATGCAGTGTGCCTCTTGCAGATTTGTGTGGTGCCACCAGAATTTTCAAACCAACAATGCATTGATGATCCTAGTGTAGGGGTATTGTTATATTATAGGGTCTCCAACAATTCCTATTCCTACTAATTGGACAGACCCTGAAATGATAAAGATACTCTCCATGTGGACAGTAGAAGAAATTACTGTGCATGATAAATGAGATGGGAGTGTAAAACAAATTTACAAAAGTCCTGTGCTACTGTAATGGGCAAAAGGCTTCACGTTGTAAACAAACTGAAAACACATTAGGTTTGGGCAGTTGTGGACCAGTTCTGCAGCTAGCTCATGACCCAAACAGGTAAAATTTCTGATTAGTAGAAAAAGTTTTTATAACATTGTATAAGACTGGATTTAGATATGCAACATTTCACCAACAAAATAAGCAGGTTTTGGTATATCATCCATATGTACTAACCCGTTCATCATGTGAAGCTGGAGTTTGACTACACCAGAAATGAAATGTTTTAGCTGTGTTGTGAGGTAGCAGCAGTAACCAATACACAATGAAGTTGTCCAGAAATATATCTTCTTTTTAAATTGAGTAATTCTGTTTTTTCAAAAAAGAAAGAGAGCAAAGTAAACACCATCACACAAAGCTTAGCCATGCAGATCTTCTTCTTCAGGATCTTCAGAACCCACCCATGCTGGGAAAATTGCAGTGTTAATTATTTAACATACGGATATGGGAAACAAAATGTGAATTAGTCCTACTGGCAAAATCTAGATATATGAAACTCTGTCCAATTCTAAAAATAAATAGAAATTCAGTAATTAAGATTCTTCGAGTTTAAAGTGCTTTTTTTCTTGGCTTTCTTCTGTCTGTGTAATCAAAAGTGCTTTCTTAAAAGACAATTAATGTGCAATATACCGTACATAAGAAAAGAACTGCTGCAAAAAAATCAGAAACTCGAACTGATGGAATTTTGTGCATCTCCTCCTTCAGCCTGAAAACAAAATGCAAAACTTGTCTAAATCGGAGCTTTTGATGTCATGCTTGGCTTTCAATAACACTTAGAGGTTTCTGCTTTGCTTACACACTTTATATACACAGAGAACACTGCAGTGCGTTGTAATAAAAGAGACAACAGAGCATAAAGGTTTTGGGTTTTCTGGCCCCGTATACTGTACAGTTTGCAAAAAAATTATTTTCTAGGTCAGTGATATCGCTCTTAGCATTACAACAGACAGAGTGCATATGATGAGGGGGACCATTTATGGGGTGGGACCAGAAACTGATGGATGGAATGCTGGGAAGGAACCGAGGTGCTGTATGGGAGCCATGACGTCATCAGAGGTGGCCCAGAGGAAGGGAAGGAATGCAGAAGTGGTGGCGCGTGGTTAAGGAATCCGTGTAAAACTACAGTGGTGTTGTCTCTGCTTTTCTGTGAAAATAAAAGAAAGAAAGGTTAGTACCCTGCCTTTGTCCCCTGGCACGATATATTACGCTGCTCATTGGGTCTTTATGCGGCTCCCTATGCGCTCGTGCGTGACAGCGTTCACATAGAAGTTATTGGTATTGATGGAACAGTTTCAGGCGAGGAGAGCAGGGACAGGTCAACAAGGAGAAAGTTGTCCTGGAGATTTTCAAATGTCTGGGGACAGGGAAAGGAAGTGTTCAGGAACACAGAGGCCACTAAGGACAGCAGCAGACTGGTAAAGGCCGGCCATACTCTGAACTTAAGAGGAGAGGAAAAGAAACCAAAAAAGTGAATGAGACAAAAGAGAGAAAGAATACAACATCAATTCTTAATTGTGATGACACTGCTTTAATCATTGTATTTCTTTAAACCTGTCCTGAAAATAACAGTCAAACTCCAGCCACTCCAATTCTCACTCCATTGTTTGACTTCAAATTCTGTTTAGTCTGCTGGTCATAAATAAAAAAAGCTAACCAGCAATATATTATTTAAAGGCATCATACAGAATCTACTGAAAAGCTGTGATCCAATGTACTGCCATAAAGAATGACATAATAATGAATAATAAATAATAAATAATGAATGGCAGACCACATGTGCAAATATTACTTGGACTGAGAAGTGAAACATCAGGCTTTTAGCATGTAAAGTCAATACCAGAAAAGTCATCAGACCAAAGTGTCTAAATCGGGAATCGGAATCTTGGACACTAAAGGACATACAACATTTGCTTCTAAACCATCGCATACATGATACTACTGTGTAACTGTGGGTCTTCTAGTGGTTTGCAAAAATATGGAAAGATTTACTATTTTATTATGTTCTTTATGAGGTGATCAAACTGCAAATTTAAATTATATCAAGCTATGCAGCTTGCCTGTATGTTAAATTGTTCAAAAATCATAATACTGCATATGCTTCAAAGCATCATTGCATACAATCACCATTACAATTGACTTATTTCATATTGTAGTGCCACATCTGTGCTTCCTGGTGCTAAATGCCAATGGATTTTTGCTCTTTACATCACAATTTTAGGTAGCTCTTGGTCCGTAGAAGGACAGGTCACTGTTTTCAAACTAGATGGAAACCTTTATGCGACTTTGGGAGGCCTACCATTTTTCTAGGCTCTCCTGCAGCTATGCCAGCTAAAACTGTTGGTGATGCCACTTGTCTCTGCCATTACATTGTTTTGTCCAGCATAATGACAGCTCAACCCTGGGCTGAATGTTGGTTGCTAATTTTCTTTTCCGTATCCAAAGTAGTCCAAAGGCCATGTTACCCTCAGGTGCACTACAGAAGTCTTTCATTTGTGCTAAGAGAAATGTCCACGCACTGTCTTGTGGGTGCTGCTCTGTTTTATATTGGCAGACATCATATATCACATGACTTTCCATAGCATGTGATTGGCAGAAGCCATCACTATAAAGGATATGGGAAACAAATCACAGGATTAGGGTCAAATATTAATCAGAATGGCAACGAGAAAACATCATACAACTAATAACTAAAAAGAAATTAACAAGACAAATAATATTAATATTTCAGAAAACATTAACAACAAAGTAAGAGAACACCTGAGGTGTTTTTGACAGAAATGTAATCCATCTATGAATTTTCAAACTCACTTTAACCCAGTTTTGGGTCTGGAAGGCCCAGGGCCTTTCCCAGAAGCACTGGGAGTAAAGCAGGAGCCATAGCAGAACTGACATACTCATCCATTCGCACTCGTTCAGACAGCACTAATTCAGAGTCATCAGTTAAACCAGCATGGTCTGCAAACCCCTTACTGGCTGGGATTTAAATGCAGGACTCTGGAGATGTGAGGAAGCTGATCTAATCTCTTCACCACAATGCTGCCAGTGGCGGAGCTCAACTGTAAGAAGTAGTGGTTTTGTTATTTAAATAGGCAGTTTTAATTTAAGAATAGCCATTAGAGTAATGGAAATGTAAAAAAATCAGAAATTGCTATTCTGAAAACAGACGGACAGCCCCACGCTACACCATGCTTCATGCAGAGAAAGCATCTGGTGTCAGTTTGGCCTCACACATGTCACAAACAGGCCATAAAGCCTGGGCTGTTGTGTTCTGAGATGTAGTTGTGATCAATGACTGGGACTCGTCTGCTTACTCCATTACATATGACAGCCTGTGGTAGAAACATTGACTTATAAGTGTCAAAGATGTCATGTAGGGTGGGAAAGAAATTCACTTTTAGACATAAAGGAAGTTAGTCGTGGCTGTTCGGGCCAGATGAGATCCATAAATGAATATTAGCAAAAAAAAGTTTCAAAGCTGATTGCATGATCATCAAATACACTCAGAAATATTACTTCTTCAGAAAACTCTTAGAAGAAAAGCCTTTCAATGTACATTCTCTTTTTCTTTAAAAAATACTGTAGCTTGCAGTGACCCATGACATGATTAAAATGTATTTCATGTATTATTAACACAGAGAAGCTGAAATAAAAATGAAATGAATGCATAAGAACTTTGCTGCATGATGCTGATGTTGAAATCATTTTCAACAGGCCTCAGGAGATCCAAGCTCTAACAAGTCAGCTTAATACCACTTAGATGAAGGTTGTAAATGTTTCATTGCAATTTCCATAACATGTTCAGTTGCTCCTATTGTAGCATGACAATTCTGGTGAGTCCACACAGACCTGGGAGACAGGAACGCCGTCTGAAGAGTGAAGCCATCCCGAGTAGCCATGCAGTGGGTGTGTGTGTGTCTTTGTGAGTGAACAAGTGAGATAATCAGTTACTTTAAACATCATCACTAACGAGACCCGCACCTCTTCTTATATCCATTGGCCTGGTTACTGCTGATCTTCTAAAGGATCCTGGCTTGGATCAGCTCATGAAGGTGGAGGAAGCAGGCAGATTATAAGACAGAAAAACGATCATTGCTGCATGGAAGACTGGGGCAGGAGCAGCTTTGGAGAAAGTCCCAAATGCACTTCCTAAAATGGCCACTACACTGGGAAATCCCCTGAAAAACACCGGCTAGACACAAAAAAGGCCTCGCAGAGTCTTTATAAAATAAAACGATCTTCACAAAAAAGTTCTTCAATACCAATGAAGCTCTGTAGAGCAAAAAGATGCAAAATAGAGTTGCCTAAATCAATTAGGCAAACCAATGTAAACAAAGTCCCAAAAGAAGAATCCAAAGAGTGCTCAAAAGACAGAGCAAACAGGTCAGAAATCTAATAATTCACAATAAGCACAGAAGAAACTCAAAAATTCACCAAAACTCCCAAGTGCATTTGAAATGATCTACCAGAAACTGTGGGAGACCCTCTGGATTTTTAGGGTGGAGAACAGTTCCTGGTGGTGATTGACAGGTGCCTCCCTCTGCATAAGATGTTCTCAAGATGTTTTGACTGCCCATATTGACTTTCCAGGTCTGTCAGCCTACTCCCTGGTCATTTGACTAAACACACAACCAAAGTGGACTGCTCAGCACAGTTCTAAGTATCGAGAAGGTAAGGCTTTGTGTTAGATGATTTTCCACTACAAAATGGTTCACTTACCTCTCTTGTCACATACTCTTTCTTTGCTCGAACATGGTACTTATTACTATATCCTATATTAATTCACTGCTCGATTCAGTCCAACGAAACTGTTTTTGTCCCTTATGACGGGTTTTCTGCCTGAGTCTGCCTGTTGAGTCAGTAGGTAACACCCTACTTCTAAGAAGATTCTCTGAGTGGTTATTAGATACTATGGCCAACTGGGGGTACTCCAGCTCCCCAAACCTGACACAGACTGACGCAGACACAACACACAGTTTTTATTTGTTGTGAAAAACTATTCCCCAAGCGTTTCCCACCACCAAAGCACAGTATACAGTTCAAAGCACACAGCAAATCCCTTTTTCTTGTTCTCTCTCTTCTCGCCTCCACTCTTCCTTCAACAAGAGTTGTCTTCTCCCTTCTGACTCCCGGAGCAGTGGTCGGAGGCTCCTTTTATGTAATCCCTCAGGGTACTTCCAGTGTCCTATAGGATTGGTCCAGAAGCACTTCTGAGTAATGTGGGAGCCCAATGACGTAAGGATCAAGAGTCCCTACAGCACCCCTTGGTGGCACCCCCAGAATTCAACAGAGCTGAGACACCAAACTCCAATTTCCAGCTTGCTCGTGGGAATCCATTGTTCCATAGCAGCCCAGGGTGGCTGCCATCTAGTAATCCTGGCCATCGACTACAATACATACATCCAAACAACAAATTCTTACTGAGACACCCCCCTCACTCCTAGCATAAAACGGTAAAGGGATTCCACACACCCAGAACTCCAAAGTAGAAGAGAGACCACCCTATTCTAGAGGTTTGACTACAAAGCCATGACAGGTGTCACACATGTGCGATTAGGAGGCAGTCAAAGAGCCTAAAGGTGAGTGAAACATCGCGAGATAAGGGGTTGTCACGAGGTGCTTACCTGAACTCTCTTTTATCAACAGAAACCAAGAAGAAAAATAATTCTGCAACTTCCGGGTTCCAAAATGGCCGTGATGACGTCACTTCCGGCACCCACAAATCACCTCACTTCCGGCTCACCAAGAATGACGTTGTTTCCGGTTCCTGCTGCAGCGTCACAACATGCCAACCATTTCCTGTCACATGTTTTTCTCTGTTATGTAACCGCCATTTTGTCACAGTAAAAACATTCATTGTAATTCCAAACTTTGAATCACTTCTTTTTCTTATTGTCTGACCGACAATATACGGGGACGGTCCCCAAAACTTTGTTTTTGTCTTTGTGACAGATTTATTCTACCACACAGGGTATCTACATTAAGTTGTACAGAATGTAACTGAATTTTTTCAGACCCCCATGCAAGATTTGACACCATTTTTACAAATTAAATGAAGCTTTAAGTTAGAAACGGGAGTTCTGTTTGCTAACGTCTAGTCTGTCCAGACCTCATGCCAGCCATGTCACTGAAAAAGCAACCTTTATTTTGCAAGTAGCAAGCCTATATGACATTCCACAACAGCATGTATAACAGAAACCAGAAAACTGGCACACAATGTTATGACTGAAAAGAATAATACTAATTACTTTGTTCATTTCTACTCTAATCTTGTGACATTCTGGGCAAAAATTATCAAAGTTTTCCCAAGCTGCATGCCCACTACTGAAGATTATTTGCATTTTTCAAGTTAAACTTAGCCGCTCTTTGGCACTGATCCTAAGGAAGTTAAAAATAGACAGATAACCAGGCACCTTATGAAATGTGTTAAAAGTTATATTCATTTCATTCATGACACTGCACAGCCACAACATTCCTTTTTCTTTTCTCAAACAGGAAATTAAGGAAACTCATTTTCTAACAATGTGGACAGGTCCCATGGGCCATCAGTTAACAGTTTTTGGAATAATACACACAAGTAGCACTTGCCAAGTGACTGGCACTGCTCAGCACTCATTTCCAAGAGTTGTCCAACATTTGGTGTGTGGGAATCACATACAAGATGCCACATGTATGGAGTCTTATTATTTTAGTTAAGCTGTAGAAGAGAGGCCATGAAATTAGTGCCTCCTAGAAATAATCATCAAAGTAATTACATGGTCATCAGTTTGTGCAATGAGGCAGCATTCTGCAAATAAAGCTTATTTTTTACAATTATCATTTGCCAAACACTTGGTTTCTTAAGTGTTAGCTGCATTAGGTTTTGTTAATTAAAAGAAAACCATTAACTGCTGTAAATACCACAAAGAGTTTGAAAGTCAGATGACAACCATGTTTAATGAAGGTCAATAAAAATAAATAGCACACAAGGGTATGAAAATCACAGCCACGGCAGTAGGAAACAAAGATGAAGGGTCCTAGTGCTCAGGGCGGTCTTCAGGTCCAGAATGAACAGGGACATCCAGTGACTTGGCTTCTTTTACGCTGTTATGGGTTTTGGATGAGAAGTGACGTCAGTGCCCCTCAAGTCCATTTGAAATGGCAAGTCATAATTCCCAACTGGAATGCCCCCATAAATCGGAATTCTTATTTGTAAACACGGGGCTGTTCTGTGTTTGTCCAACTTCAGATTATGACGTCAGTCTACACGTACACCGTGTAGTGAAAGCTGTAGTATTATACTGTTTAGTGGCAATTCTGTCTACTTGTGTCTTATTAAATCGTACACACAGTACTGTCCAACCACTATCTGTGGACATGTTGCTACGATGTTTGGATGCACAAAATACCACGTAAAGCATTGTTCAGTAGTTGTCTGTATTCTGAAAAAGAAATCACAACAAAGGTTTTCCTGAGGTTTTTCCAAATGTTTTACTTGAAGTCAGGTGACATCTGACTTCCAAGGTAAGCGGAATGCACCATAAATGTCTCTGGACTGAGAATGAGGATGGGGAAACTTAAAGATGGCGCCTCCTCCTGCTCTGGGGTGGTATTGCTAACCTTTCTAGAGCCTTGAAAGTGGCACCCAAGTGCTCGTGCGTGACACCAGCTAAGCAGTTTACAACTGTGGCCTGCAGGGCACAAGTCCAACGGAAAGAAACAAATGCTGGCGTATTGTCTCACATCTTGAAATTGTGTACATATTAAGTAAGCACTTATCGATAATTTTTTCATAAAGAAATATTTCATTGAAAGAACTCTGGGTGTAATGATCACTACACTTGTATGATTCCTTGTTGTGCCAAGGAGGTATGGATAGAAATCTCCAACATCCTGAATGGTAACATTACAAATTTTCTTTGAATGCAGTTGTGCTGAATTAGCTATATTTTTTTATTATTATTTTGAAGACTAACTGACAACAGAAAAAATAACAAAGATAAAGCAAATGAAAAGACAGGTACGGAGACAAAAATTAGATAATGCGCATTCAGAAATTGTTATGGTTCTCAGGATGACAGGTAATGTACATGCGGAAAATGTCCGTTAATCCACACTGAGGGTGATGGCCTGTGTAGTAGGAGGTGGGGTTTCATTTCAACTACACAACTACCACTGTAAAAAAAAATAACAAACATTAAAAACACCAAACTTAATTGGTATGTTAACTCTTACTACGCTGAGTGGAAAGCACTAATGGAGGCGCAGACTGGCTTTAAAAATATCACTTATTAGTACTGTTCGGTTGAGAGAACTCAGGCTAATGTGTAGTAGGCAGTGCGAGCTGCCATTGGAAATGTGAACTCTTGGGCCACATGCAGAATGTAAAACCTGTTTGCACCATTCAACATATAAAGTGTATGAGTGCCATGCTTGATGCTCCGGTATCCCACCCAGAATGGAGGCTCGTTCCTTACTAGGAAGGAAGGCCAGAAAGAAAGGATAGAGATAGACAGGAATCCGACTGAGACGGGCACTTGTACCTTTCATTAAAAGGGTAGATGATTTCAAAGTACAGATGGTGGCTGCTTCCAAGGGTTATGGTCTCTCCAGTACACACAATGGTAGTATCCCACTGGTGGAATCCCCACATGGATATCCACAAGGCAGGATGGGAATTGTAGGCTTATGGCCTGTAGGCCTGTTAGGGGTTTTGGGAGTCTCCAAAAGGAGCTACTGGGGAGTACTGTCTCTTCTTTTAAGGATTTCCGCCTGACCCAGAAGTGCTTCCAACACGCACCGGAAGTACTTCCAGCTCCAGCATAAACGAATATCAGTTTCCTGCCTCAGGAGTCGAGTTCAAGAGGAGGTTGATGAGACTACATTGGAGGTGTGGAAGGAGGAAAAAGAGTTTATGACTTTGTAATAATGTCTGAAAAGGAGGAAATTGGACACAAGCTTTGGCTTAAATAAAGCTCCTTGTATTTGAAGCCATGACTGTGTTGTGTGTTTTGTCTGGTGGCTGGGGCTCTGTGGTGCCCCCTACTGGCTACAACTGCTATACAAAATAATAAGGATTTTACATCAATACTAGTTACCTTGCCTGAAGAAGGGGCCTGAGTTGCCTCGAAAGCTTGCATATTGTAATCTTTTTAGTTAGCCAATAAAAGGTGTCATTTTGCTTGGCTCTGCTCTACATCAATACTAGCAAATTTCAAAAGAAGAACATCATGTTATTTTAATAAGTAGAGACTTGTGGGAGGACTCAGTATTAGAACAGTCACATGATTAGTATGGCATGTTATTATAGTCACTTACAACAGCATGAATATTTACAATTCAAAACAGAACATATCAGATAAGAAGGAAAATGCAGAGCACATGTAAGTCAGTTTGTGTGAAGTGTGGTCGTCAGGTAATGTAGTATACCGACGTCTATAATAATTGTCAGAAAACGCAATTTGTTGCATAAACATTATTTTCAGCATAAATATTCCCATGTGTAACCCGCAGGTACCTATACGTTTAAACCGGGTTTTGATGTAACTCTGGAAAATGTAGTGTACAACTGGCCATGGGTAAGAACAGGGCCTGGCAAATAAACGCTGACGTTATTAAACGTTTGTCGTTGTGACTTGGTGATAGTCATACAACATGCTAAACGAACCGGGTATTGCCTACGCCGTAATATAAAGGGAATATCTTGTTTTGAGCTGTCAGTGTTATGGAATCCCTGTAGTTTTTCCGTCAGAATGTTTCTTGTTGTCTGGTAGTTTGCCGCTGCTCTTCAGAAAGGTTGTGTGTGTGATTTGTTTTTCGTTCACTGTCTAGGTGCAAGACTTGCTGCCGCTGATCTTCGGATAATGTCTTTCTGTGGTTTGTCATACGTTGTCTTTGTTGTTCTAAGGCATCTTGCCTGTGCTGGTTGGTCTGGCGTGATGTAGATGTTACTGTTTCTGTGTGTTGGTGTGAGTATGGAGGTCGGCGAGACCGTTTCTGTCGGTCGCAGCTAAGGCTGTATGTGCCTCTTCATTTTATCGGGGGGCTTACATTGAAGTGAAGAAAAGAGGAGGTGTAAAATGGTAGTGTCATAATGTAGTTTCAGTCAGTAACAAAGTATGCATCGAATAAACAGTCAAATACCAGTCGATAACTGGTCACATTGAAGAACTGAACACTTGAAGATAAGCCTAAGACCAAAACTCTGCCGGGAATACGGATTGTGGCAACTGTTGTTTATATCGAGCATGGACGAACACAAGCTAAATAATATAAGGATTTAAGTTACATTTTTTGCCATTAAATGAAGGCAGATGTTTGCATTAAATTTCATAATATATTTGATCCGACGGCCCCTCATCAAACCACAAAAGGTAAAGATGACAGGAGACGGGATTAGATTTACCCTTAAATACAGAAAACAACAGGTTATTGTGCAAGAATCCTCTCTTGATATATGCATGGAGTCCTCCTGCAAGAATCAGTGATTAGGTGGCTTTATTTTGTAATAAATATATAACAAAAGTGTTGGTTCCATTTCCCAATTAAACCAAATTAATGACATTTCCATTAATTTCAGTGAGCATGATTTTATCATGGGCGGCACGGTGGCGCAGTCATAGCGCTGCTGCCTCGAAGTTAGGAGACCCGGGTCCTCCCTGCGTGGAGTTTGCATGTTCTCCCCGTGTCTGCGTGGGTTTCCTCCCATAGTTTAAAGACATGCAGGTTAGGTGGATTGGCGATTCTAAATTGTGTTTGTGTGTGTCCTGTGGTGGGTTGGCACCCTGCCCAGGATTGGTTCCTGCCCTGTGTTGGCTGGGATTGGCTCCAGCAGACCCCTGTGTTCGGATTCAGCGGGTTGGAAAATGGATGGATGGATGATTTTATCATTCTGCCATCATTATGGTGAAAATGGAGTTCTCAAGTCATAATTTTTGTCTGGCAACATTTAGCACAACAGTTGTTAAGTTGAGCTCATTAATATTACTAACTTAGTAGTATTATTGAAAGTATCGAGACAGTCACTACGCGTCATCTGCAAAGATGTGACAAGTCAGGGGAGTGGACCTGCCATCGACTGAGACCTTTTATGTATTTTATATGGCAGCATTTTCAAACACTGCAGTCTTCTTCTGCTCACCTTCAATGTCTGTATCATCAGGCCCCAAACCAATCGATTCAAAGACAGTGTCTACCCTCCAGCAGTATGGATTTCAAAAGACAAGTTGCACTAATAACGCTTGCTTTTCTGTTCAGCTGGTTGTGCAAGTGCTGCCCTGATGGTTTTTTTTTGCTGCTACTGAAATGTTAGTTTTTATTATCAGTTCTTTCTGAAGAGCCCCCTTGAGAGGGAATTTAATGCAATTGTGCTACATGGTAATAATGTTGAAACTGAGCTTGAATTAGCAGAAATCCTTGAGTGAGTCAAATTTGCAGCAACAGAATTCAGACTTGGGCATGTGGACCTGAATACAAATAAAGTAGAAAAGAAAAATATTACATGTAATTAAACAAAAGGGATTTGGGGCTAGAAAGTCAACCTTATGAGAGAGACTTTCAAGAGTTACTGGACTATCCACAATCTGACGACTGTTTCTTATGCTGTCATTTATGGTAACAACGAGTTGCAGAGCCTACTAGAATGCAGAATCTAGTTCTGGTTAATTCTTGATTCAAAGTTTCACATTGCAGTTACTTGTCCCTCACAAACTCACATACTCTGTGTCTATGTCTATGCCTTCAATTTGTAGCATGTTGGTCGGACATGCAAAAATTTCACTGCTCTCTGTACATGTAACAATACGACTACTACTACTATTACTACTACTACAGAGCTGCGGTTAAAAATCCACCAAGACACAAGACCATGTGCTTCAAGGTGAGGAGTGCATTTGTGTATAAATTATAATTTAGGCAACATCTGCAAAGCAGTTTTGGTCTTGTGATAAGAATACACCAAAGACATCATGAAGGTTTGGGGCAGCCACCTGTATATTGTTTTTCCCAGTTGCAAAAGTTTGTTTTTGAAGCACGATGTGCATAGAACACAGTCCACAACAGAACTGGCTATAGTAGCCCAAGATGGAGGCTTTAAAGGGGCCGGAACCAGAAGTGACATCATCAAAGGGGCCGGCTTCGGAAGTAATGTCATCAAAGGAGCCAGCTTCGGAAGTGACGTCATCAAAGGGGCCGGCTTCGGAAGTGACGTCTTCTGAGGCGCTGGAACCTTACAGGATTTCCCGGAAAAGGTCTGTAGGGAACTGAGAAAGACAGTCAGCGCACTCCGCCGCCCCCTGGTCAGATGTTTCATTGCACTTACTCAGACCCTTTAGCTGCCTCCTACTCACACGTGTGTGACAGTCTACATTATCTTCTAGATTTACTATATTTAAGGACTGAGGGAAAAATGATAATGAGAAAGAAGAGACATCATAAAAATGTTCACAGTTCCAAAGAGAACAACGCTGGTGCCAGGTTTTACCTTAAGTTAATGCCTTCAAAAAGTATCGAAGGCACCAGCGAAACCTATAAAAACAGATTTTTATACCATTCTTTAAAAAGTCAGACTAGGAATGCCTAATGCGTCATCGTTACAAATGTTTTTACATGGATTTTTTGTTTATTGTTAGAAAATCATTATGGTGGTATAAAGGTTGGCCTAATTATTGCCTACGTGTAGTTTTGTGTGTTCTTCTGGATTTTTTGGACTCTTTCAATGTGTATTTTAGGTGAACTGGTCCTTTTGGATTTGTCTGGTGTTAGTTAAGCCAAAGTCACATTACACTTCTTTTTGTCATGGTATGTGTCAGTTTTGCTGATTGCCATCACTGATCTCAATGTCAAATTACATGATTGAAAATCACAGCCCATGTCACATTGACTGACCGAATGACCATCTTGTGCTTGCTTCTTTTTCTAACAGCCAATTGCTTGTTGCTTGAAGGGGGAACACTTTACAAAGGGTTAACAGCCGCAGCAAGTTCCACAGCAATCTCTACCGCTTAATTCTTTCTTCCATTCTGTTATGGTAAACACAAGACATCAGACAGATGATCTTCCCTTCTATTTCTGAGGTTCAAAACACGTGTGTTCCCTATTCCTTTTCACAACCTTCTGTGCATTGGATGACTATCCATTGGTTCATTTGGTTGTCAGCTCTCACACGTACACAGCCCACCCCTCCGACTAACAAGACAATGAAATCTGTTTTATTTTTAGCCAGTCACAGACTAGTTGGTCTTAGTCGATATGTCATATTAGGTGATCATCTTCAAGGAAGCGCACAATAGACTGCCTCCGACTGGCTAAGGTTATGTAAAGGAAGGCTATGACTGAAAGTCGCTGGAAAAGTTGTCTAATGTGCCATGGGCTTCAGTGTGAGGGTGTGCATGTCTGTGCTCTGCAAAGGGCTAAAACCTCTCCAGGGTTGGTTTCTGCCGTGTACCTGATGCTGACAGGACAGATTCTGGCTTTCCTTTCCTCTAAGATTATTGCTGAGTCTCAGTAAATGATTGATGTGAGGGCAAAGGGAAGGCAGTGAAGGCTGCAGTAGTGGTACACATCTAGGCTAGGATGTCCTATTACTAGACCCTCAACTGGTGGATAATAGTGCCTTGAACCCCCAGGATGCTAGAAGATGCCTCAAAGGCGACTAGGATATGTAGTTTTGGCAGAAGTATTCACAGATTTAGGGAGCAGCCAAAAGTGCTTATGATGGAGTGGCACTGGAAATACTCTCAGCTCTAGGCTTATAAGGGAACTTTATCTCCTCAGTGAGTCGGGAGAGGAGCCGTGGAAAGATCTCACATAATGAGGAGAAAGTGAAGGCTGGCATACACTGCCAGTCGAAACCCATTTGGAGCCCTAGACTGGGACGGTGCTACTCAGTGTCAATATTCGGTAGTTAGTATTAAATTGCCTGAGGTGTCCAGAGCCTGAGTTCCGTCACTTAAATAAATTTCACCTAACTTTCTATGGAATTTGTGAAGCTTGTGTCTCTTAACTTTCATAAACGGTGCTCCTAATGGATTGAATGGCTCAGGCTGTTGTGGCCTGCAAAGGGCGCTTCAGCTGCCCAAACCCGACAGATAGACTCGGGGGCATAAGTTTCTTTTTCCCTCATGGGAAACGCCTTCCCCTGTTCCCCACAAGTACAACACAGTTCAGCACAATCACTGGCACAATACAAAAGTCTTTTTTTCTTCTTCTCTACTCTCTTTCCTCTGCTCCTCCGGGCAAGCTTCGTCTACCTCCTCCTGACTCTGGTTCCCAGAGTAGTGGCTGCTGGCACCTTTTATAAGGCACCCGGAAGTGCTAAAAGAGCTTGTTGACCCATTTCCGGGTGTGGCGGAAGATCTGCAAATAAGGGCTCAGCAGCATCTGCAGCACCCCCTGGTGGCACCCACAGAACCCAACAGGGCTACATCAAACTCCCATGGAGCCCTGCGGGAGTCTGAGGCACTGCTGCTCCAGGAGAGGTAATGCTCTGGTTATGTTCCCTCCCCCAGTTCTTCCAGCATGGAGGCGTCACACTGTAATAACCATTCCATATTTCTGGGTGCTGCTTTTGTCCCCCATACTTACCTAAATCCATCACTGGCAGCATGTTACATAAAGAGAGCTGTGACTGTAGGAAGGGGTTAATTACTATTGAACTCACCAGTGTAAGTGAACAAATCACCTGCAATCAGGCAACTAGACTACAAGGAATAAGAAAGCCAATTGGGATACAACATTTGATGTTTTCTCATTTGTTTTATGTTCAGTTACTTTTTCCTGTGTACCCTCCCTTGTATACCTTGAGTTATTTAATAATTACACTGCTGTGGGACTGTTTTGGACTATTCTGGTCTCATTCTGGATACAATATTGAGCATCCTCTGTTATGTCTTGTTAGAGTGATATATATTACTCTACTGTCCCCTTTTGTATCTATACTAATAAACGGCAAAGCCCTCACTGACTCACTCACTCACTCACTGACTGACTGACTGACTGACTGACTCATCACTAATTCTCCAACTTCCCGTGTAGGTAGAAGGCTGAAATTTGGCAGGCTCATTCCTTACAGCTTCCTTACAAAAGTTGGGCAGGTTTCATTTCGAAATTCTACGCGTAATGGTCATAACTGGAAGTTGTTTTTCTCCATTTACTGTAATGGAGTTCAGCTGGAGGGGCGGAGTTTCGTATGACATCATCACGCCTCTCACGTAATCACGCATTACGTAGAAAGCCAGGAAGAGCTACAAAACGCGCTTTAGAAAACATGCATTATATAATTAAGAAGGCAGCGAAACAATTAGAAGTGAGCGACTGACATATAAAACCATATTCAGCGGCTCACGTGAACTGACGCAGTGCGCAGACAAAAAGTAACAGTTCCAAAGAGTGCTGAACAAAAACCGAATTACACTGCTACGCTCAAATAGATAAACCACATGCAGTGGCGCGATAGTAAAGCATTCGCCTGTATCGCCCACGTGTGAGGTTTGATTCCCGAGAGGGGATGCACTAAGTATGTACACGCGCTTCTCGATTTATTTTAACCTCGCATCACCTTAGTTTGAGACGTATGAAAACGCATGCGGTTAACGCAGAAAGACAGATCACCTATACACCTATTGAAGCTTCATGAATAATGGATACTTTATTCGCGATCAATGATTGTTTTGGTAAAGCCATACTCAGTGTATTCATTAGATGAACGGTAAAAAAGTAAGAGCGAGGGGACGGTAACTTACTGAAGTACACAAGCAAAACCACAATAGCACGCGGGCTCGATGTACTGACTTGCGCGATCACATTCCAAAAAATATTTCTTTTCAAGTTCTATTTAGTCCATATGAGTCAAACTCAAGGCCCACGGGCCACATCTGGCCCGGCGTGTAATTATATCCGGCCCGCGAGATCATTTTATATACTGTATTATTGTTATTAATGGCCCGGGTATATGAAGCGCTGGTAACACAATAAACTACAGATCCCATAATGCAGCGCTTCAGCTGCCTTGCCGAACACTTACCGCGTTGCTGCAAGTTATTGCGAAGCTAGCCCACACGATGCCGAAGAGAAAAGTTGATTCTGAAAATAGAGCCTTTAAAAACCGATGGGAGGCTGAGTATATGTTTACTGACATTGCCGGTAAACCCGTGTGTCTCATTTGTGGAGCTAATGTGGCTGTAATTACAGAATTTAATCTTTACAACGACTGACAAACACAGAATGTAACTTGAACACAACACATCGTACAAATACGACCCTGATTGAAACAAATAATGATAATCGAATCCTTGATCACAGCAACACTCACAAAGCAATTACTGTATATTGACAATCATGTTACGTTATTTTTAAAATGTTCCCTTTTCTTTTTCATAGCTTCTTTAACACACTACGTCTTCGCTGCGATATATATATACCCCGATCTACATACTCTCAAATAAATAAGCCACACACCGTGGCGTAATTGTAGAGGCTTCGCCTCTATCGCCTACATCCGAGGTTCGATCCCCGAGAGGGGATGTACTCAGTATGTACGTGTGCTTCTCGGTTCATTTTAACCTCGCATTTCCTTGGTTTGAGACGTATGAAAAAATATGCAGTTAACGCAGAATCATGTTACGTTATTTTTAAAATCTTTCCTATTCTTAGCACAAGCACAGCTGAGAAGCTTCGATGCATGTACTCCATAACAAAAAATA
>JANRMT010062834.1:6472296-6524816 GCA_026402145.1 Polypterus bichir lapradei
GTCCTTTTAACCAGGGTGCAAAACGAGTTGTAAGTGGATGTAATAAGGCAGTAGTCTGGATGGAATCTGCTTTAGGGATTTGGATTGAAGACTGCCAGAAGAAGAACAACGGCAGTGCTACACAATCGCCTGAAGTGGCTCCTTTACAAGGGCTGTAACGCTCTCCTTTGTTGTGCAGTAAAATTAAACTCATTATTATCGGACAAGTCATCGTGTCATTGTTGGTGAGTAACCATAATTAATTTTCTTCTTACAGTGCTTAGTACATGTACGTATGTTTAGTGTCACTGTACACACATTTACTGTATACTATTTTTCTTGCATTGTACGTATTTATTGCTGGTGACCTGTCTATCGTAATGGCTGTAACATATGTGATATCGGAGACACTCAATATCTTTAAAATAATATTTAGGTTTTACTGTATATAAAGAGTGTGTTTATATACATAATTTCAATGAATCTTACCTAATATCTAAGAGAATACAAAGGGATTATGCTGTATAACTCTGCGGGGAATATTTATAAACAGTGTGGGAGAGTTTATAAGGGCTTAAAATATATAAAAATAACCATACAAACATATGGTTTCTACTTCGCAGATTTTCACCTATCGCGGGGGGGTCTGGAACGCAACCCCCGTGATCAAGGAGGAATTACTGCATTCACAATTAATTGAGCACACTAAACAACTGCCATAAATTAACATTATTTCTTATATGTTACTGTAGGAGCCAGATGCATTTTTAATTATGTAGAATCCTTTTTGTGGGGCTTTAAGGTATTTTTATTTATTTGAACAAAGTTTAATTTTTATTTTGTCATAAGTGTGTTTTCTTTATTCAGAAGTGCTGCTATAAATATGACAGCTCCAACACAACACAAGAAAGTGGCCAAGGACCACTAGTTGCCCAGGGTCTCCATTGTATAGAAAACGTATTTGGGTTAAATAACAAAAAGAGTAGAAAAACAAAATATTACCCCCTAAAAAAACCAATGTTACTCATTTTATGATCTAATATACTTTCTAGTACTCATAAATACAATAAATACTTGAGAGAGTGGTACCTTCGATCCAGTGCTTAGATGTCTGATACATATCCACCATCTTAAACAGGCATGACAGGATGAAACAAATAACGCATGACCTTAAATTGGCATAGTGACTACTAACAAGATGGCCATGGCTGTGCAAAAATTGTACAAAAACTGTCACAAAACAGAGATGACCACCAGAATAGTGATATGAAATATAAACAACCACAAAACAAATAAAACTAATTCAAAAATGAAGAAGACAGCACCACAGAATGCCAAAGCCAAGATTCCTTACATTCATCTCATGATTGGCAACAAGATGACCATGCAATGATTAACGCAATGATAAAGAAGTAAGACCACAAAATGGCTGCAAGATGATGTTACCGTCCTAAAAGTATAAATGATCACACAAAAAAAATCCTAAGATAGCAGAAAACAAATGATGGAGCCCAAATACGCAGTGCATGACAGCCTTGAGAGAATCCTGAACACTAGAGACCAATTTCTTTAAAAATATAGACTGACTTTAGAAGTTTTGTGTGACTTGTTTTAGTGGTATTTTCAGGTAGAGTCACTGATCGCTTAGTCAGCAGTCATCTGCCCATTACCTGGGTCAGCGTCACAGAATAAAGCAGAATAACAACTTAACAGTGCACCAAACTGCTATGACATGCCTGAGGAGTCAGAAAAGTCGTTCTTAGGTTCATTTGCTCTGTCCATAGTGTAGCCATTGTCCTATAGCAAAGAGCAGATGTAATGAAATCAGACAGCAGTTACAGAGTGGATTAAGAATGCATTTTAAATGGACCCCGTGTATGATTCCAAGGTTCAGTGGCTTACTAATGGTTATGATTTATGAGTGCGAGCTCCTTCAGAAGTTTTTTAGCACACTGCCATTACACAATTTCTTCTGACAACCTTTTGATGCAGAAACAAACATACGGTGCCGCCATCACTGCTTGGGTATAAATATTTTATTGGCCTCATTTTAAAAATGAAAAGCAGTAACATCAGCAGTCCTAATTCCCAGCAGCATCAGAGCACAGTGCTGCCAAAGAAATAATTAAAGGCAGAAGTTGTTGATTTTTTTTTACAATCCTCTCTACATTTTGCTTTCAAGGATGTTGCAGCTGTGTTCTAGTTCATTTGTTAAATAATTATATCTGTCTATATTTGTCATGTGGTGACACACAGTGAAAATAATTGGATTTCAGTCTCATATTGAGTTTCTAAATAACTGTAATATCAGAAGAGAAAATAGTGACTGGGATGTGTTACAACTGAAGAGCTGTTAATGAGTGCAATGAACGTTAAAATAGCCCATAGTGGAATAAACTATGGAGACAATCATAATTTTAATGACACAGAAATATAGTATATAATGCCAAACAAGAATTTCAAAGTCTGCACTTTTGACTAACCACCTGACGATAACATACTGCATTTAGTGTTTCCACACCTCACAGTGATGTTGACCTTTATTGCCTTCCTTTCTTACTCAGTTCTATAAGCAAATGTGGTATGGCTGAGGGACGGCTTCTAATCTTTGCAATAACACAAACAGTTCTCTAGTCATTCTTCCATTAAACATCATTCTAAGACAACATTAAGCAAACATCTATTATCTCAATGTTGTGCAGTTATTAAGGAACTGCAGGTGAACATTGTATTTTGGTGTTCAGTGCTGGATGTGTTGTCACAGAAGGTTTCTACTGCATTTCTAAAGAAAAGAGAAATTAATAAGACCCCACCCCAACCTCACCCTGGATTCAAACCACACGCCAGGGGCCTCATGTATAAACGGTGCATGTGCACAGAAATGTTGCTTAAGAACTTTTCCACGTTCAAATCGTGATGTATAAAACCTAAACTTGGCGTAAAGCCACGCACTTTTCCACAGTACCTCATACCCTGTCGTACGCAAGTTCTCCGCTCGGTTTTGCAGACTGGCGGCACCCAGCGTCAAAGCAGTGCTACTGTTCCTGTGTGGTTAGTCTTTTATTTTCCTGACGCGGCTTTATAAATACACTGAAACTAACCGCATATTGTTTATTAGTGTAATGCATCTGATTGTAATTAACTTGTAACAATATAATGGTCCAGGGAATAGCCATAGTATTCCAAATACCATAACTGCTTTAGCGTTGTTACTCTCACTGCACCTTTTTTATCTTCTTTCAGCTGCTCCCATTAAGGGTTGCCACAGCGGATCATCTTTTTCCATATTACTCTCACTGCACCACTCGGAGTATTTATATCACTGTATCTTGTGGGGAATCACAACAGCAGCTGATCGGAAAGAGAATTATCGGTATACAGCATCAGGCACACACTGCCTCAGTCACGGCAAAACGTTTCAAAGCCTTTCCTGTACGGACCTCGCGGTTCAGAAACAGTTTCATCCCAAGAACTATAAACGCACTCAATCAATTGCTCCTTGTAGAACTGTTTGTACTTATAAGTACAATCACCTCACTGTAAACTTGCACTACAGTTATAATATTGCACAACCTGCGCCACTTTATAAAGCGCGTATTTACATATGATGACGATATCATTTTTAAGATGAAATGCAGCAAAATATGTTTATTATACTGTATTATACAGATAAAACTTTAACTTCATTTAAATAATCTATATTCTTCACTGGGACTGGCGTGAAGGATAGAATAATTAAACATGTACTACAAAGATATTTCAATGTTCCTTAAACGTTCTGAAGAATCGGCACACTAAGCTTACAGATGGCTTAACGTCTATTACAGAGCTGATTGTGTGGCGATCGGTTACTTGGAGAAAGAAAAGCAAGGACTGCAGGGGCGGCTATGCCAATATATATTGAATATAAAACAGAAAGAGACAATAACGACACAGCTAAAAACGCAGCGGCAAATTACGACAAAAGTTAAAAGCTTGTCATGAGCACGAGGCGGCTATGCAGTGTCCGTAACGGACGTGGCCATCCACCGTGCATAAGATAACATATTGACATTGGACTTTCTCTATTGGACATAGAGCCGCCCATGAGTACTGCTGCAATAAATAATTTCATCGAAGGTCGCACACAATTACTGCGTCGTGAAACCCATGTTTAATAATGTGCTTTAACTATCATCATGAAAATGATATCACGTATACATCTCAGTATTTTAGTTATTCAGAGAGCTGTAATATCATGAATGTAATGGATTCTGTGTCCTGTCGGAGGAAGAGAGCCGGTTTAAGAAGCACGTAGTGATTCACACACATAGAGCACATAGAAGATCACATACAAAACAAAGCATGTAACACGCTATACTTTAATTACAATGTGATTTGAGAAACTGGTTAATTAAACGATTTTAAGATGAAGTTTATGATGTTCTGTTTTAATGACAAAATAAACTACGTGATTAAAGTGGAAATTTCAAGATTTAAGTTGACATTTCGTGCTTTTTCCCCACTGTGTGCCTTTTTTTTCTCTGTACCCTAATAAGCTTTCATATGACGCTCAGACAGTAGGCTACAACTTGCCTTTTCATGGCGACTTTGATATGTGACTTCTTTTTTATTTCCGGCACTGTACGACTTTGTGAACGTGAGCTTTCAAGTTTCTCCAACACGCTATGTAACTTGATCAACTTCCTTTTGTTGATTATACCACGGTTTAATTAAACAAATAGTATGTTTTTCCTTTGCCTCCACTTGGTATTCGCTGAAATTCTTATATTTTCCCCCGTGCTTTTCCCATAAGTCTGAGCTTAAGGGAAATTTATATTGATTTGCATATTCAAAGAGGCGTAATTCTGGGAGGAGTTGAGGCGTCATATAAAGCGCGTGCACAAGCGTTACTTTTTACACTGACCAGGATTTATGTAGCGGAAGAATGTGGAATTTGGAGTACGCACAGATTCCTGTATCTGGATTTTTCTGTGCATAAGCACATTTCGGCTTTTTTGCTTACGCCATGTCATAGTGCAAATTCTACGCACGGCGTTATACATGAGGCCCCTGGATGTTGCTTTTGTCGAGTTTTCATTTGTCATGACATTAAGTTTCCCACATAGCGAGACGGGTCTGAGACTTCCAAAAGGCTTCACTGGCCAGGCCTTCCTACAAAGGTGGGCTTAAGCGTAACTCCAATGCCCCACCTCAAGCTTGTAGGCCCAAAAATGGAATTAAACCTTTAAAATATACTTAAATCTTCCAAAAATATAGCAAAAGTCCACAAGAGGAGGTACAACCATAAACCCAGAGCTTATACAAAATGGCCAAGCAAAGATATAAAACTATATAATTGGAAGATTTATTTTATAAAAATAGAAAAGTAGAAGATGAACCCAAATATACAAGAAAAGAAAAAATTCAAAAATGCAATCGACAGCAAACAAGTCTCAATACACAGTGCAAGGAAATGATCTAAAAACACAAGGAAAGAATAAGAAGAATAACAAGAAAACTAGACTCACAAATACTCTTTTGTGAGATTAAATGGCTTTGAGAAGACTTCGTTATATGATTAAAGTGAATAGATGGACTCTGGTCTATACAGTTATTTATCATTTGTGTTGCTGACAATTCAAAAAAGCTTTGCCAAATCTTCAGGTTGTCAGGTTTGACACCCCAAATATTAATGTGGCCTCACACAGGGACAGCATGTTGAGTTGTCCTGAATATCAACTGAGTGTTATATTTCGGGCAGGTTTCCTGGGGTTCATATCCTGGTTTGATTTATTTTTCGTTCACATTGTTTTATGTTATTTTCATTTCTTATGTACTTTGATCTCTTCACCAGTGCTATGTACCATGTGTTTTGTGTGGGGTACACCAAGGAGCCTAACTCTACCCCTAACCCTAATGCCATTAACTGCCCTATAAATATGGAGGGTCTCCCACAGTTCCTGGCGATTCATTTTGAACATGTTCAGGATTTGATGAATGTGCTTCTGTGCTTTTTGTGATTTCTTTCCGGATTCCTGCCTTTTTTTGTTCTGTTTTTGGACTCTTCTTTGGATTCTGTGCCGAGATGTGGTTGCTGTTGGAATTGTCTTTTCTCAGCACTGTATGCCTTTTGTGCTCCTCAGAGCTTCACATTGTAACAGAGTTTGTTTGTGAAAAAAAAACATATTTTTTAAAATTACCCTTATTATGAATGTGATATCCCCCTCTAGTTGGCATTTTTGGAAGTGGACTAGGGACTACATACTTCGGGACTCCAAGTTCATAACACAGGGCTTGTGGAAGGGTGAGGCAGCAGCATCACCATGAGGATTCAAGAAAACATTAAATGTAAAGAGAAGTAAATGATTTAGATGCACCTTTTACTTTTACATAAACCTGCATTTCAGGAAGAAAATATAACTCTTAACTTATGGAGTGCAATCACGGGCTGCTATTTTTAGTGTTTTGACACCTTTTCCTCTTTCAGTCTCATACAAATTAGCATGTCATCAAATACAAGCAAATTAAATTTGAAAAATATGCTAATGTGCTTGTAAAAATAAATCTGCCTTTAAAATGCAAGCTAGTGGTGATAACAATAAAATTATTCATTTGGAGATGCCAAAGCATTACATATAAAAATGTGACCTAATTAATTGTGAAAGTGAAATTAGCAGAGCAAAAACAACAAAAGGCCATTTTCTGCACTTAACAATAAAGAAAAGAACAATGACTTCAAGTAATGCTGTGGCAGCTCAGGGAAATAAGCAATGGCATTAAAATCTGAAGTTACGTGGGATTAAATAAGTAGAACATTTTATAATACAACTTGGCTAAGAGTCACATGTGCTTGGATTTATGTCCTGCCATTTTAAAGGGCTGATGAGCCGCAATGCTAGATTTGGGCCACAATGACATCAGTGATTAAAGTACTTTTTGCCATACTGGCAGTGTAATTAACCACTAGCCTCCCCTTCTCAGTTTTTCTCTGTTAGCGTATCGAGATTGTCACTTCAATTAATTCCATATGCCCTGTGCTGTTTATGTCCTTTTAAATTAGACAGTGAGCCCCATCTTAGTGAGGAAATGTGGATTCACCTGGAAAGAGGTCTTATTTTAGGAGTGTGTTATAGACCGCCTAATGCACACAATAATTTCAATGCAATAAAATTAAAAAGTCATGTTTATAGGGGGACTTTTAAATACCTGGATATCAACTTGAATAACCTTGTAAACAGTGGAGCACAAAAACAGGAGTTTTTAGACTTAATCAGTGACTGTTTTTTAACACAGCATTTTAAAGCACCAATGCAAGGAGAAACCTGTCAAGATTTAGTAATTTGTAATAATCAGGATAGAATTGAAGGTGTAGAGGCAATTGAACCACCAGGGTCCATTGGCCATAATATAATACAATTCTCAGTGCTTTGGAAGAGTGTGGATTCAAAGTCTAAAACTGTTAAATTTAACTTTGGTAGGGCAAATTATAAGCAGATGCACAAAGCCTAAGGGTTCGTTTATACTCCACGCTCCCACATCATGGCTGCCACGCATTCTCAGCATGAGCAGGTCCTCAGAAATTAACGCGCCGCGTGTACGAGTTGCAGTACCACCAAAAAGTCGGGGGGCGGAGTGTGCTAAAAGTTGGAATGTGACATCAGAGTCTCTGTTTACTATCTACATGTGACAGAAAGCCGCTTTGTGGATCCTACGAGATCGATGTGTGCGCTTCAATGTTTGATGAATGGTTCGATGTGGTGAAGCAAAATGCCGACATACAAATGCATTGGTGGTGCCTTTATATCCAAGCGTTGCATATTCCCGATTGTAATGACATGATACATTTTAAAAGTCTCACATACCATCTTCTGTGCCGTCTTTTTTTTCTAGGACTTCCTCCTGACCTGACAGTAGCGGCAAACAGCAATAGATCACCACACAGAACATATTAAATGTATGATATTCCAAATCCCTGCACATTTAGAATCCTTAGACTTAAACATTATCACTTTCATGATGAAATGCATTAAAGTATATAAGTTACATTTTACAGATGAATTGTTAATTTCATTTAAATAATGAATACTGTTAACAATTATACACATGGGGTGACACGGTGGCGGAGTGGTAGCACTGCTGTCTCACAGGGAGTCACGTCGCTGTTGGTTCCTTGCTTGGAGTTTGCATGTTTTCCTTCTGGGTTTCCATACTGTCCTCCGGTTTCCTTCCAAAGATATGCAGATTTGGTGACACTAAAATGATGCCAGTGTATGTGAGCTGATGCCCCATCTAAGGATTGTTTCTGCCTCGTGCCCAATGCTTGCTGGAATGGACACATCCCTGGATTGATGGATTTAATCATTAAACATAATTTTCAGAGATATTGCAGTAAGGTGTCATCGGAATTTAATGGGTGTTCCAGGCAATTCACAACACAGCGAAGCCGAACATGTTCTCATTGTGATAATATCTCGCACTGCCACCTGCTGGATTCCTCCAGATTTACGTAAAGTACGTGCGTAGCAGGAGTGTCCACTGGAGCATGCGTTGCATGAAGTATAAACCCGGCCTAAGGAGGATGGGCTCGGGTAAGGTTTTAAGTGTGGAGACAGTCAAGCAGAAGTGGAACAGGTTTAAAAATGTTTTACATATAATGTAGAACAGAGGCATTCTAAAATTTGTTGCAGCAACTCATGTAGCAATTATTGTGCAAATACTGACTGGGCTATTCACAGGATATTCCTAGCTGGTCGGTGGCTTGAGAGGGCGTGAAGAAGGGGATATAGTTCACTTCCAGCTGACCTCCAGATGGTTTTCCAAGAAAGCCCCAAGCCCAGTCCAGTTATTTTTGTGTCTCACCTTGTATAATCTGTAGGGCTGAAAGCAAGCGACAACAACCATCCACACTTCATGAAGCTGCCATATTCAACCAGAGTATCCAGTTAACTGCCTCCTTGCACTTTGCTAAAAACACCCCAAATGTGTTTTAGTTTTAATTTTTATTCTACACTTCTGGTACGTCTGAGAGCATTCAGCAGACATTTCTCTTCTTTTGCACTGGGCTGAAATGTTCACAGTGATGACGTTCGTCTGACCCTCCACACCACACATCTGACAGCAAATTTGAAGCAGTCCCCAAATGCTTGACCTACATTTTCTAAACACTGCCTTTTCCCAGAAGCCTTTGCCAGCTTGTTCTCAGTTATTTTACTTCATTTATTTTTTGAGCATTAAAATGAGGAAGGGGGCATTTTATCTTTTAATGTGGTTCCTTGACAACAGAGATTCAACTTTTGCATCCATAAATTCAAAATCAAAGAAAACAATAAAGAAATAGGTTTTTTGCCTCAGAGAATGGCCTGAGAAACATTAACATCAATGTGCTTTTAAAGGGATGGCATGACCAATTTCAACTATTTTGGATGGGCTGATGGGCTCTTTGTGCATTCTGCATGCCCCCTGATCTGCCCAATTTCCATCTCAATCTTGCATCACATAACGTGCTCTTTTATATGTAGATGATCTGTGGTTAGCGCAATGTTTGGATGGCGTGCAGCATTTGGGCACTGAACTCTCTGTCCAGCCACCTGCAAGGAAGGAAGGAAAGCAATCAGCTTCTCTACACATATGGAAATCCAGGGCATGCAAGGTGAGATCCAACTGCACGCATATCTGCATCCGGACCTGAACATCATTCTACACTTTGCTCTTCTTGATGGAAAGATGAACTCTGATGGCATAGAGATCAGTGGAAGGAGACCTGAACACCAATGCAAGAACCTTCTGTGCTGATCAGAAAGCTTACTAAGGCCCAAAAGTCAAGAACAACATGATTATGGCCTCAAAGTGCTATGAAAGAACCTCAGGCTGACAACAGTGAAATCTGCATCTTTCCATTGTTTGTCACATAATTTGGAATTAGAAAAATACAAAACATACAGAGAATCAGAAATGTGCTTACAGGACTCACAGAAAGCTGACAATTTGGTCTCTGAGCTTATCTCACCAGTTTTAGCGTTGTTACACTGGTTACCCATGTCATTTGGAATTGACTTTAAAATACTACTAATGGTTTATAAAGCCTTGTCCTATATTTTGGAATATTACACTCCAAGTTGTGACTAGATCTGTAAAAGAAGGTCTGCCTATAATTTCATTAGAAATGGTGAGGTGACCTTTTTCTGTTATGCACCTAAAATCTGGAATAGTTTACCAATAGAAATTCACCAGACTAATACTGTAGAACAATTTTAAAAACTGCTGAAAACCCATTATTTTAAAATGGCTTTTTCGTAGCTACATTTTAGTTCTATCCCTTGTGGTGTATGGCCGGCCGTTCATCCTGGCCAATACCTCCATGCCACCAGATGGCGCCCTCCCGGGAGGCATAAGGATTTTTATTTGCAATATAACCCGGAAGTACGTCCTAGTCACAGGGACAGAAGAAATTACATACTTCCGGGAAGAAGAAAAGGAGTTTTCACCTGACCCGGAAGTGTTAAGAATCACATGGACTGAGGGATCAAAAGCACTTCCAGGTCAAGGACTTTAAAAGGACGATGGGAAACCCCAGCAGATTGAGCCGAGTTGGGAGGAAGGGTGACTGAGCTGCTGGGTGGATTGGAGGTTTGTTGATTATTGTATTGAGAATTGTATTATTGATTTATTGAAGTATAGTGGAGGTGGAGGTGCTTTGTGCACATTATTATTATAATAAATTCAATACTTAGACTTTTATCTGGTGTCTGGCGTCTGATCTGAGGGTTCAAAGGGGCGACAGCGCCTCTATCTGTCACACCCTATTAGTCAATATAGACATTGAATTATCTTATTTCTTGGAGTTCTGCAATTCTGTACTAATCTCTACTATTCTTTTATGGTTCTTCTGTGGTGGCAATCTGTGCTGCCACCACCTGATCAATGTACCATGCTGCCCCCTGTGTTTATGGATTGAATGGTGGGTATCCCAGATGCCCACATGGCCAACATCATCAATTTTTTCCATGTGAAGCCTGAAAACCATGAGGTCTGATTAAAAACATCCATGTTGGGTAGAATGCCCAGCGTCAGCTGGGTGGTCTTTTGACCTTGGAACCCCTGCAGATTTTGTTTTTTTTTTCTCCAGCATAACTGGAGTTTTTTTTGTTTTTTCTGTCCTCTTGCCCATCCAACCTTACCCTTTTCTTTGTTACATACTCTATAATATTATTGCCTAATCTTGTCTATGTTTCATATTAACTTCTTTTTTATTTCATCTTGTAAAACACTTTGAGCTGTTTTGTTTGTATGAAAATGTGCTATTTAAACGAACGCTGTTGTTGTTGTCTGTCCAGTCCCATCCTCACATTTCAATTGTATGCTGATGAAGAGAGGACAATCTGAACAAACAAGATGATGAGCGTTGAAGCAAATTCAAGAGACCGGCGAGTGGTGAGTGTGTATGTAGGATGAACTGAATGAGCTGCGATAATCTGAAGCAACGGCACAAAAGAGTAAGCAATGTTAGGGAGGGTGAGCAAAGCTCTCCATGGAGTAGTTAGTATTAGCCACGCTGCCAGCAAACTCCATTGTAAACTTGCAAGGTACTTTGCAACTGGTACCACAGACGTCAAGAGGGCTACAAACGACTGCACATTATAGACCTGAGTGGCTTGTGGGGATGACAACATTTGCTGAAGGAATTAATGACTTTGATGCCAACGTAGATCATCAACCAGAGATTGAGTATCACACTGCACCAAAGTGACATCATCTGCCATGTCCAATAAAGTCCAGCATTTAAGTTTAGGAAGATCCCATATTTTGGTGTGGCTTGGGCATTAAAGTTAGTAGAATGAAGAAATAGGCATAAATGATGTGGAGAGAGGGAAGAGGTAGCCAGGGCGGGGTCATCTTAAAATGATGCAGGCTTTGACCTTTGAAGAAAGTAGCCAGCCAGGAATTGGGATAATTGAGATATTTGTAGGTCAGCCTGGTCCAGCACATTTTCATATTAAATCTTCCATGAGGACTGCAAGATCCCACCAGATCTGGATGTCAGTTCTCATCGTTTCTGAATTCATGCAGCATATTATAGAGAATGGAGAACAGAGCTGGCCTGCTAACAAAGGAAAAGAGAATCCACAATATCCAACACTCCGTGGGTGTGCATCTCCATGAATGAGAGCTGGTAAGCATGCCTGGTGTTCATTTTGGCCAAAACATCTGGCTAAATGGCACATGAATGAAAAGTGAACAGGCCCAGAAAAAAAGTGTGGTCAGAAAACACTAAAAATAGCATTTTAAACGAAATGTTAACAACAATGAATGTGCTCAGATAAGTACAGTTATCTACAAAACTTCATTTGGGTATCTTGGAACTCTTTGTGGAGCTCAATGGTGTATTCTGGGTTCTTAGATTTTACAACAACTGCAAAAAGAAATCACATCACTGAGTACATTTGTGGCAACGGTAAAATAAATACCATAGGGTCAACACAAAGAGTTGGGGTACCAGCTTGGTAACCCCATTTAATGATGGTAAAATTAAGAAAATAGCGCACAAGGGTGCAAAAAACGTGAAACATTAAAGACAAAAGACGGCTTCTGAGGTAGAGCTCCGTCGATCTTCAATGCTGCTCCAACAATGACCAGCCACATCTGCTGACCAGTAAGGTTTTACATGGCTTACAGAAAGGGGTGGGGCGTTCTGGCTTGGAGAGGAAGTGAAGTCATTTATCTTCCAGCAGGCATAAACCTGAACTGTAGAAGAAAAAGAAGAAAGTACAAACAACAGCGCCACCTCTCTACTCGAGGTAGAATCGCTTATCTGCACAGAGCACCAAAGATGTCCCTTAAGCACAACTATTAAATACTAGCTGCTTGTGGTATTTGAGTCAAAAGACAACCCGAAGACTCCCTAGCAGTTTTACTATATTCATGAATTATGAGAGGCATTAGCAGAGGACATGGACCCAACTGTGCTTGGTGCCCCACTTGCTTTCATAAAAAGACACTGGTGATACCATATCTTAGCTGTATCGCTGGCATATGAGTCCTATTAATTTTTATCTCGAGAAAATACCTCCAGATAGACAATATTTTTAGTGAAAACTTCAAGCCTTGCCCTCCATTGCTGAGGTGTTTCACATACATGTTGTTGACCCACAGCACTTGCTTCGTTTCGACGTTGTGTCTCTTCATCTGTGTCATTAGCACAACATCATTGTTGTGTGGTGGCATTTGCTGCACACAAGTCTTTCGTAGTGAGAAGTGAGGTGCAAGCAAGTGCCCAAAAAATTTAAAAGTGAGCAGAGCGAACTGCTTCTTACACAAACATACACTCTTTCATTTATCTGTGTTTAATAATTAGCAGGAGACCATTACCAAGTCCTAACGATTTTTAGGGTGCACTCATGCAGGCTGACACCTACTGAAGCCTTCCCCTGTGTAGTCAGCTTGTTACATCTCTTTCACACTAGTCTCACCCTCGGCCATGCCCGCCTCTCAGCTGCAACTGACCACCTTGTAATCACCTTAAGCTGGTTCGGTTCACATTTGATAAATCTCCATGTTGGGCACAGCAGTGCTTGCTTTTGTGTATTTTTCATCATTTGAAGTTTGTGATTTTAACCTTTTAACCTCTGGATTCAATTTTCTGGCCAATTTTGCCCATTAGGAATTTGATCTACTGCCCTGTTTTTTTTTTTTTCTCTCTGGCTTTGTTTTTACCATTTCCTTTCATTTTATTTTTTTAAGCATTCAGGCCTTTGTTGAAGTTTTAAGCTGTAATCACAAGAGCCTGCTCCATGAATGCTTTCAGCAATCAGGCACTGATCCAAGTTAATTCCTTGTCCTCCTACTGTCAGTCAGACAACTAAGAATTCCAACTGCCGTCACACTTTCTAGTCCTGTAACTCCTGACTGAGTCTTGTGTGCTCACTAGTGACTCTGTTCTGAACAGGGCATTAAATGACTCTATGTGATTGGGACTGAAAGGACATGTGAAGCGATACTTGAGAAGAAAGTGGTTAAACAGTGGCTCGTGTTGACCAGCCATAACCAGGCAGTCACCAATGGACATGTAAGAATGAGGGCATGGTGCTCTTCATTCATAATAAACACACTCGGATTGTTGATATATTGTGCGTGCAAGACACTAAATGGAAGGGTAGTAAGGCGAGGTGGATCGGAGGTGGATTCAAATTGTTCTATCATGGTGTGAATGAGAGGAGAAATGGAGTAGGGGTTATTCTGAAGGAACAGTATGTCAAGAGTGTTTTGGAGGTGAAAAGAGTGTCAGGCAGAGTGATGATGATGAAGCTGGAAATTGGAAGTGTGACGATGAATGTTGTTAGTGCATATGCACCGCAAGTTGGGTGTGAAATGGGCGAGAAAGAAAATTTTTGGAGTGAGTTGGATAAAGTCATGAACAGTGTACCCAAGGGACAGAAAGTGGTGATTAGAGCGGGTTTCAATGGGCATGTTGGTGAAGGGAACAGTGGAGACGAGGAGGTGATGGGTAGGTATGGTGTCAAGGAGAGGAATGAAGAAGGTCAGAGGATAGTGGATTTTGCCAAAAGGATGGACATGGATGTGGTGAATACGTATTTAAAGAAGAGGGAGGAACATAGGGTTACGTACAAGAGTGGAGGAAGATACACACAGGTAGATCACATCCTATGCAGAAGAGTTGATCTTAAGGAGATTGAAGACTGCAAAGTGGTGGCAGGGGAAAGTGTAGTTAAGCAGCATAGGATGGTGGTCTGTAGGATGATGTTGGAGATCAAGAAGAGGAAGAGAGTTTGGGCAGAGCCAAGGATCAAATGGTGGAAGTTGAAAAAGGAAGACTGCAAGGTTAAGTTTAGGGAGGAGGTGAGACAGGCACTTGGTGGGAGTGAAGAGTTACCAGACAACTGGGAAATTACAGCAGATGTAGTAAGGGTGACAGCAAGAAGGGTGCTTGGCGTGACATCTGGAAAGAGGAAGGAGGAAAAGGAAACCTGGTGGTGGAATGAGGAAATACAGGAGAGTATACAGAGGAAGAGGATGGCAAAGAAGAAGTGGGATAGTCAGAGAGATGCAGAAAATAGACAACAGTACAAGGAGATAAGGCACAAGGTGAAGACAGAGGTGGCGAAGGCTAAAGAAAAGGCGTATGATGAGTTGTATGACAGGTTGGACACTAAGGAGGGAGAAAAGGACCTGTACCGATTGGCTAGACAGAGGGACCAAGCTGAGAAAGATGTGCAGCAGGTTAGGGTGATAAAGGATAAAGAGGGAAACGTACTCACAAGCAGGGAGAGTGAGTTGAGCAGCTGGAAAGAGAATTTTGAGAGGCTGATGAATGAAGAGAACGAGAGAGAGAAGAGGTTGGATGATGTGGAGATAGTGAATCAGGAAGTGCAATGGATTAGCAAGGAGGAAGTAAGGATAGCTATGAAAAGGATGAAAAATGGAAAGGTCCAGATGACATACCTATGGAAGCATGAAGGTGTTTAGGAGAGATGGCAGTGGAGTTTTTAACCAGATTGTTTAACTGAATCTTGGAAAGTAAGAGGATGCCTGAGGAGTGGAGAAGAAGTGTTCTGGTGCAGATATTTAAGAATAAGGGGGATGTGTAGGACTGCAGTAACTACAGGGGAATAAAATTAATGAGCCACAGCATGAAGTTATGGGAAAGAGTAGTGGAAGCTAGGTTAAGAAGTGAGGTGATGATTAGTGAGCAGCAGTATGGTTTCATGCCAAGAAAGAGCACCACAAATGCAATGTTTTCTCTGAGGATGTTGATGGAGAAGTTTAGAGAAGGCCAGAAGGAGTTGTATTGCGTCTTTGTGGACCTGAAGAAAGCATATGACAGGGTGCCTCGAGAGGAGCTGTGGTATTGTATGAGGAAGTCGGGAGTGGCAGAGAAGTACGTAAAAGTTGTACAGAATATGTACGAGGGAAGTGTGATTAAGGTGAGGTCTGCTGTAGGAGTGACGGATGCATTCAAGTTGGAGGTGGGATTACATCAGGGATCGGAACTGAGCCCTTTCTTATTTGCAATGTTGATGGACAGGTTGACAGACGAGATTAGACAGGAGTTCTCGTGGACTATGATGTTTGCTGATGACATTGTGATCTGTAGCGATAGTAGGGAGCAGGTTGAGGAGACCCTGGAGAGGTGGAGATATGCTCTAGAGAGGAGAGGAATGAAGGTCAGTAGGAACAAGACGGAATACATGTGTGTAAATGAGAGGGGGGTCAGTGGAATGGTGAGGATGCAGGGAGTAGAGTTGGCAAAGGTGGTTGAGTTTAAATAGTTGGGATTAACAGTACAGAGTAATGGGGATTGTGGAAGAGATGTGAAGAAGAGAGTGCAGGCAGGGTGGAATGGGTGGAGAAGAGTGTCAGGAGTAATTTGTGACAGATGAGCATCAGCAAGAGTGAAAGGCAGGGTCTACAGGACGGTAGTGAGACCAGCTATGTTATATGGGTTGGAGACGGTAGCACTGACCAGAAAGCAGGACACAGAGCTGGAGGTGGCAGAGTTAAAGATGCTAAGATTTGCACTGGGCGTGACGAGGATGGATATGATTAGAAATGAGTAGATTAGAGGGTCAGCTAAAGTTGGACGGTTGGGAGACAAAGTCAGAGAGGCAAGATTGCGTTGGTTTGGACATGTGCAGAGGAGAGATGCTAAATATATTGGGAGAAGGATGCTAAGAATAGAGCTGCCAGGGAAGAGGAAAAGAGGAAGGCCTAAGCGAAGGTTTATGGATGTGGTGAGAGAGGACATGCAGGTGATGGGTGTAACAGAACAAGATGCAGAGGACAGAAAGATATGGAAGAAGATGATCCGCTGTGGCAGCCCGTAACAGGAGCAGCTGAAAGAAGAAGCTTGTCATGTTAATATCCACATCTAATTGCAAAATAAGTTCTCTTCAATTAAAACTTAGTATGTACGACGTTAAATTCAGGAGCCATGTAACACAGCACTTAGCACTACCGTGCCTGGTGGTTGTCTGTGTAGAGTTTGCCCTGTGTGTGTGTTTATTGGTCTTTCTCAAACTATTCCAGTTTTTCTCCCACTTGCCTAGGATGTGCAGACTGAGTTGACGATAAATTAGTCCCAGTGTGGCTGTCACTGTAATGGACTAGAGGCCTCCCTGGGGCTTTTGTTGCTTTGCACCCTGTCCAAATGCTTGTTCTGTGTCTTTGTTGTACATTTTTATTTATTTGTATGCATCACTGTTTCATTTGTTTATGATATGCAGTATTCTTTACGTTTTATGTATCTGTGTCTAAGCCAGTGGTATGTTCCATGTGTTTTAAATGGGGTCCCCCAAGAGGCCCTCCTGTCAATCACTGCCAGAAACTTCCCTCCACCCTATTAATCTGGAGAAACCTTCCATAGTTCCCAATGGTTTATTGTGAATGCGCTAGGGAGTTGGTGAGTTTTCTTGTGTTTATTGTTATTTTTATGAATTATTGAATCCCCAGATTTGCAATCTTCTGCTTTGTCTTTTGAGCTTGCTTTTGGAATCCATGTTGGGACTAGTTTGATGTGGATTTCCAGTTCCATTTTGCTTTTGTGCTCTGTGTAGATTCATTATTATTGGAGAGCTTTTTTTGTGAATTTTGCCATTGTGTGTCTAGTCAGGGTTTTTGATGGAATTTTCTTAACTAGTGGACATACCTTTGGAACTTACGGGCTTTGGGACTCCCAGTTCACAACACTGGTTAAAGCTTTGGCCCTCCATGACCCTGTCTTAGTGGCTTTTGAGAATTTTATGTTGTGTTATTAAATCCAGAAAAAGCCTGCAATTTAACACTTTGCATGCATTTTACTGTCACCTTACCAATGCCAAAATTACATCTGCATCTCTATAATGGTCATCTAAACAAACCACCGAGGGAATATGAAGTGGCGGAAACTTTTATCAGTCCACTTTCTGTACTCACTGTTAGCAGTTTTCCAAAAACATAATAATTATTGTTTCAATAGAATATTTATTGTTCTACTAAAGGGTTTACTTCTCTTTTTTTGGCATCATTGTAGCTTCTTTCTATGTAGACACTTTACCCTTAATGGAGAGATAGCTAAAAATTAAATCAATGATCGGACTTACTTTAAATAGCCAATGATTTAAATCAATGGCTGCTGATAAAATCTGGCCTTGAACCTTTCTTATGTCTTTGTCAATAACAAGCACTATATCAAGAGCCATGGCACAAAAGAACACCATTCAAACATTTATTTAACAGAAATAATTTATAAGGTTGTATTTTTCAACAATTGATTCTTTAACCTGGGTAATAACATTTTATGTTACACATGTCTTTTTTCTCTTCTGATATATATTGTTGTTCACAGTACCATCATTTATAACTTAGGTTGTAGGAGGTGAGGAGCGTCTCCTACAATCCACAAGCATTTCTGCTATTTACAAGGAATTCAACAAGGAACATGAACCTCTGGCAATTGGATTGAGGTCATCTTCCAGTTACAGAACCAGAAGTTACACCTTCCATCAAAACTAGTGATTGGGAAAAATAAGACATCGCCGGGGCATGCTGTAATGAGACGACAGATGGTGTCCTGGGAGATCTCCTTCCAGATCTGGACCAGGGCATCACTGAGCTCCTGGACAGTCTGAGGTGCAACCTGGTGGCGTTGCATGGACTGAAACATAATGTCCCAGAGGTGTTCTATTGGATTTAGGTGAGGCGAGCAGAGTGTGGGGGCCAGTCAATGGTATCAATTCCTTCATCCTCCAGGAACTGCCTGCATACTCTCGCCACATAAGGCCGGGCATTGTCGTGCAGCAGGAGGAACCCAGAACCCACTGCACCAGCACAGGGTCTGACAATGGGTCCAAGGATTTCATCCCGATACCCAATGCAGTCAAGGTGCCGTTGTCTAGCCTGTAGAGGTCTGTGTGTCCCTCCATGGATATGTCTCACCAGACCATCACTGACCCACCACCAAACTGGTCATGCTGACTGGTCTGTCACATGTGCTCAGGGTGAACCTGTTCTCATTTGTGAAAAGCACATGGCGCTAGTGGTGGACCTGCCAATTCTGGTATTCTATGGCAAATGCCAATTGAGCTCCACAGTGTCGGGCAGTGAGCACAGGGCCCACTAGAGGACGTTGGGCCCTCAAGCCACCCTCATGACTTCATTGACTTGATGCTATACTCTGATTAAAAAGTGTTCCTTTAATTTTTTTGCCCAGTATATATAATAACATTGTGATACCCGTTAAGACCCTGCCCCCCAGTGCTGAAATGCGGGTTATAGGTCCATCGAGGGTTGTTTGTCTGCCACAAGGCAACGGCAGGTTCACCACGTCACTGAGGCATCTACAAGTTCGCAGCCCCACCACACAACAAGTACGTCAGCTAAGGGTTGATGTGGGGACTATGTTAATCCAGCCACTGACCTGGCCCACGTTTTATTTTCTGTCTCAAGGGGCGACCCAATCCCAGCAGCTAATATGCAGCCACAGGACTGACCTGACAAGGAGGATTGTCTGTTCCTGAACTGAAGAATGGAGCCAAGGCAGGATGACTGATAATTTCACTGCCTGTTTGCTGTGTTGTGTGTATTGAAGTGGTAGCTCCCATTTCAACAAATATCATTGCTGTTCCTGTTTTGAATTGAATAAAGCTGGTTTTCCTGAAGTCCATGGACTCAGCTTTGTGCAAGACAGCGACTCATGTGTCAGATGAATCTATTACAAATACAGTAATCCCTCCTCGATCGCGGGGGTTGCGTTCCAGAACCCCCCGCGATAGATGAAAATCCGCGAAGTAGAAACCATATGTTTGTATGGTTATTTTTATATATTTTAAGCCCTTATAAACTCTCCCACACTGCTAACATTATTAGAGCCCTCTAGACATGAAATAACACCCTTTAGTCAAAAGTTTAAACTGTGCTCCATGACAAGACAGAGATGACAGTTCTCTCTCACAGTTAAAAGAATGCAAATATATCTTCTCTTCAAAGGAGTGCCAGCATCAGGAGCAGAGAATTTCAGAGAGAGAGAGAGCGCTCGCAAAGAAAAGCAAACAATCAGAAAATCAATACGTGTGCTTTTGTACTTTTAAGTATGCCGAAGCACCGCGATAAAGCGGCATTTCTTAGAGGAGCGTCCGTATCCTCTGTGCAAACAGCCCCTCTGCTCACACCCCCTCCGTCAGGCGCAGAGAATGTCAGAGAGGGTGAGAGAGAGAGAGAAAAGCAAACAATCAAGCACCGCGCGGGAAGCATATCTTATATCACTGAGGAGTTTTAGTTAATATGTAATACATGCTCTGATTGGGTAGCTTCTAAGCCATCCGCCAATAGCGTCCCTTGTATGAAATCAACTGGGCAAACAAACTGAGGAAGCATGTACCATAAATTAAAAGACCCATTGTCCGCAGAAATCCGCGAACCAGCGAAAAATCCGTGATATATATTTAGATATGCTTACATTTAAAATCCGCGATAGAGTGAAGCCGCGAAAGTCGAAGCGCGATATAGTGAGGGATTACTGTAGGTCCATATATTGGCCATTAGAACATCCTTTATTAGGTTACATAGAGAGAGATACATAATACTTCATTCCAAGGTCATGGGCTAGCTGGGGGGACTGCATTCTTGAATGAACTCATCCTACTTAGAGCAGTTAGACAAAAGGCAATATAACTGAAAAGCTGAACAAGCTAAAAATGTTACATAAAGGTTTTCCGCTACACTAGCTGTACTCATTTTCATGTCTCTGAAAGCTCGCTCTTTGAAAGTTGACGAACTCTCTCTGAAACCAAAGGGCTGATGAGCCACTCTTTTTTTGGGGAGATGAAAGCTGAGATCCACTCTTTCAAGCCAAGCTCTGTGCCAGTGACTGAGCCCATTCTGAGAAGACAGAGAAGCAGCCATTAATTCAAGAAGGAACATTCAGCATTTAAACTCTTGTGCTACTAGGGGGTTGTACCGTGTTAGCAATTATGAATGTAGTGAAAAGTCAAGCAAAATGACACCTTTTATTGGCTAACTAAAAAGATTACTATATGCAAGCTTTCAAGGCAACTCAGACCCCAAGATTACATCTTGCCTGAAGAAGGGGCCTGAGTTGCCTTGAAAGCTTGCATATTGTAATCATTTTAGTTAGCCAATAAAAGGTGTCATTTTGCTTGACTTTTCACTAAATTCTTCTGCTAGAAAGAGTAATGATTTTCCCTATGAAGTTGCAGAGGGTACAGTAAAGAGCCAAAAAGTGAACTGAGATAGACAGTATCACACCACAGACAAAGGGCCACATGGCAAACAGAAAAAGTGCACTGCAACGCAAGAAAAGTTCTCCATTTCAACCCGGAGCAACAACAGCAATAACTAAACACAACATTGAACGTCACCCTTAAAACTAGAATCTCTAAAGCTTATGAAAGTTTTCGTTGGCACTGATCTCCCTTAATTTTCCTGACATACGCCAGGAAGCTCGTAGGTCCTTATTGCCCGCTTTTGTATTGTAAATATGTCCATTAACACCACACAGCCTACATCCCCTGACCAACCCCCACCCCATTCATCCAGATGAAGGTATCCGGCAGCTACAATTGTCACAGTCTAAGCCTATATTGAAGTCTTTATCTAGGAATGAGTGGTAAGGAATTATATATGTAAATTAAATACTGTGATTTGAAATACATACATTTCATGTGTGTTCCGTGTCGACAGCGATCTGTGTAAATGTTGAATGACATAGGAAATGCAAGGAGAGAAATGTTAAAAACTCAGGTAAAACAGAAAATATTTACACAAGTGTGCTTTTATTATAAAAATGAATAAAAAAAAATCATTCAAATGACATGTTGATGTGAATGTCCACGAGCGAGGAAAAGTAACAGCCTCCATAGACATTGTAGTGTATAACAGAAATCCAGCTGTGCCAAACCTCCAATTTACATTCCAAAGCAAGTGACTGAACTCTTCATACCGTGATCTGCCTGTACTTCATCTTAAAATAAAGGTGTAAATCAGAATTAAACTGACATCTTTCCTTAGGCCTCTCTGCAGACATCTTGAGCTGAAGGCTCAAAATGGACTCAAGCAAGAATAAAGAACTGTAAGTCAAAGAATAACAACTCTGATGAAAAGAATAACTCACCCATGAGAAGACACTGATTTTGTAACTGTAAGTGACTTTAATCCAGCCTGGAGAAGTTGTATTCCGTTAAAACTTGCATGCACCATCCTGAAGAGGGAACCCTGAGGGAACTCCCACGGGAGCTCTGCTCTCTCACTGTCCAAAATGACATAAATCCTCAGAAACCTGCTCTTTAAAATTAAAAATGTATGAGACCATTTTCATTTGGGAGCTGAAGCTGACAAACTATTCTCTTTGTGAATCTGAGAGCCGAGCTCCAGTTTGCCAAGCTTATCATTGAGTCAGTCTGAAGGCTGAGAAGCAGCCATTACATCAAGAAGGGAACTTCAGCATTTAAGCTCTTGTGCCAGAAAGTGTAATGTTTTTCCTCAATGAGGCTGCAGATGACACAGCAAAAGGCTTAACTGAGAAAAAGCATAGCACATCTGAACAAGGACCACTCCAATGCTAGAAGAATCCTCCACTTGAACCTAGAGCAGCAACAATGCAACAACTCCACAGAATATTAGACATCAACTTTAAAGACTTAGTATTATAAAACTATTTATCTGTGCTAAGATAAATTAGAACTCCAAATAACCAGTAAACTGCCAGCCTCTCTATGTTATATGTTTGTCTGTCTGCGTCCAGTCCATATACATGCAGTTATCATATTTTTATAATCCTTGTGTTTATCAATAAATTGTATTATTCTGTTTCTTAAAATGAGTGGGCTTCAGTTACCTTGATACAAGCCTAATGGCCAGAAACCCCTCCTGCAGGGAAAGGTGAGGTAAATAAAGTAGGAGCCTTACCACATGATTTAATGAACTACTGGTATTGCCAACGGAAAAACTGATAATTAATTAAAAGGAGAGTTAAATCTTTCTTCCTTCACACCTTAAGACTGTCCTGGGAATTCATCTCTCCTTTCCTACACTCATTAGTGCAGAATGCAGCTGCTAGAATCTTAACTAGGAAAAGAAAATCTGATGTCTGATATCACTACACTGGTTACCTGTGCCATTTAGAATTGACTTTTAAAATACTACTTATGGTTTACAAAGCCTTAAATAATCTCGCTCCATCCTATATTTCAGAATGTCTTACACCTTACACTCCAAATTTTAATCTTAGATCTTTAAATGAGTGTCTGCTTAGAATTCCAAGAGCTAAACTTAAAAGAAGTGGTGAGGCGGCCTTCTGCTGTTATGCACCTAAAATGTGGAGTAGTTTACTGATAGAAATTCGTCAGGCTAACATGGTGGAGCACTTTAAAAAGACTGCTAAACCCATTACTTTAACATGGCTTTCTCATAGCTTCATTTTAGTTTAACCCTGATATTCTGTGTATGCATTTAATTGTCATTATCATTCATGGTGTCTTCCGAAATCCATACTAACCCCTACTTTCTCTGCTATTCTTTTTCTGTTTTTTCTGAGGCCACCACCACCTAATCAAAGCACCGTGATGTCCCTACATTGATGGATTGAAGGCCATAGGTCCACATGATCGTCATCATCAAGTTCTTCCTTGAGACCCTGTGTTAGGTAGAATACCTAGAGGGGGCTGGGTGGTCTCGTGGCCTGGAAACCCCTGCAGATTTTGTTTTTTTCTCCAGCCATCTGGAATTTTTTTGTTTGTTTTTTTTTTTTCTGGTCCTCCCTGGCCATCGGACCTTCCTTTTATTTTATGTTAATTAGTACTGCCTAATTTTTATTTTATTTTATTTATTTTTTTATTATAAATTTTTATATTTTATACTTTTTTTCTCTTTCTTCATCCTGCAAAGCACTTTGAGCTACATCATTTGTATGAAAATGTGCTATAGAAATAAATGTTGTTGATGTTGTTATCACAAAAATGTTTATTTTATCCAGAAGGTCGGTATTATGATCAGTCTTCAAAGAAGACAAAAAGCAAAAAGGAATTAATCATGTCCAAAGAGCAGGAGTTTCTTAGCCTGTAGTTGCCCTGAAAAGAGCTGGGTCTTCTCAGCTCAGTTAAAGGAACAGTACAGGCCCATATATGCCCTTCCCAGACCAGCTACCCTTTAGAAGCCATTGAGGTGTTGTCACCTTTGCCATTCCCTTTGTGGCCATAACTTTTTTTTTTTTTGGCACAGCCCCGGCATCTCTGCCAGTTGCTGCACCTCTACCAGCGTGAGAGACAATTTGAGACTCCCAACTAGGCCACCTCACTCTCATGCGTATTTCCCTGTCTCTGTCCTGTGGTGGCCTTCACCTGCTCTGGTGTCTGCAGCACCCCTCCTGTTGGCAGCGTGGTTCTCTTCCTGTTCTGAGACCCTCAATCTGCTTTGTGCAATACTGGAGATGCCCCTGCCCGGGCAAGCATTTCCCTCTCAGCGTATTTTATGTTAAAGCCAATTTCCAAGACTTTCTTCACATACTTACAGTACTTTTAAGTTGAGATGTTTTTGGGTCTGTCAAAGGTAACGTAAAATTCAGCCATACCCTCACTCTTGTTTTTCTTCCTTTTTTGCATCTTCATCCTTATTCTTCCTGCAATTTTGAAAACAGCTGATCTTTTACCATTTAAAGTACATTTTACAATATTTACAATTTTTTTCAATTAAAACAAGTGATCCAATAAGGAGCATTATTTTTTATTTTAAATTAAAAAGAACTCCAGACCATTAGATCCAAAAACTTGAACCTAAGCCTCCAAATTAGTACAATATTTATGTATTGATCAAATAACTGCAAAAATGAGAATAAAAGACAGTCTAAAGTAACTTTTCATTGAATCTTGAAGGAGAAAATAAAAAGCAAACAAAGCCATATTTAAAAACATGATTCAAAAAAAGCAACATTGTCAAATCAATGTTAATTACAAACAAGAATCTGCCCATATGGTCTAAAGCGAGTTCAGATTTGCATTCTGTTCAGTTTGGCTCTTTCTTTATTCGCTTTTAAAGTTTTTTAATAAAGGCCAGTGAATGTTCACTTGTCCTTTCAGGTTTCACTTTTGTGTGCTTTCAGTGTAAGTCATTTGGATAGAAGAAAAATGCATTTGGAATGGTGATGTGAATACTAACTACGTACTGTCACTACAGCTCAATACATGCCTCACAACACAACCTCTCCGTTTACAAAGAGCGCTTGTTTTATGCAATTTGTAACAGACGACCTAATAAACAACAGAACAAGGCTGCAAAAGAGCATTCCTGAAATAAAGACTTCCTTAATTATCCCTGTTTCCTGAGGTAAGACAATAAAGCACTCAGCCAGCTCTAAGTGCTACTAATCTGTAAACCCTAGCAGTGTTGATGCTGGCATATCTAATCTCATCTAATCAATCTAAACGATACTTCATTAAGTGCGGCCTGCCACCGCACTACTGGTACAGCAATCTGGCTTACAGGAGATCACTAAATGTAATTTAAGGCTCACCTGTTTAGAAATCCAATTGTCGTCAGGCTGTGCTGGAGCGTTTTAGAGCATGGCAGCTTCTTCAATTAATTTTGCTCAAAATTGTTAATTTACTAATGCTATGCAGAACCACTCACTCGACAATTACTGTGCCTTAAGAAAGCATTCAGAATCATTTTCTTCACATTTTGTTATATTGTAGCCTTATGCTGAAATCATTTAAAGTAATTTTTACTCTCATGAAGTGACACTCAATACCCCAGAATAACAAGGCGACAACAAGTTTATTCAAATTTATTCAGAATCAAAACTGAATTACTGTATTTAGACCCTTTACTCAGTATTTCATTGAAGCATCTTTGGAAGTAATTATGGCCTGAAGTCTTTGGGATTTGGGGATTTTCTACCATTCTTCTCTGCATATTTTCTCACGCTCTGCCAGATTGGATGGAGACCGTTGGTGAACAACTATTTTCAGGTCTCTGCAGAGATGTTTGATGGGGGGTCTGAGCTTTAGGATGGGACATTTAAGAACACTCTCAGAGAGTTGACCCTAAGACACTCCTGTGTTGTCTTTACTTTGTGCTTAAGTCAGTCATTGTTCTGTTGGAAGGTGAACCTTCAGCCCACACTGAGGTCCGGAGCACCCTGAAGCAGGTTTTCATTAAGGATATCTCACTACCTTGTTCTGTTTTACTTCCCCTCGACGCTGTCTAGTCTCCCAGTCCCAACAGCATGATGTTACCATCTTCATGCTTTACTGCTGGAATGGTATTGTGAAGGTGATGAGTGGTGACTAGTTTCCTCCAGACATGGTGTTTAAAATTGAGGTCAAGCAGTTCAATTTTGGTTTTATCAGACCAGAGAGTCCTGCTTTCATTGCCTGACAGTGCATTAGGTGCCTTTTTGCAAACTTCAAATGAGCTTTCATATGTCTGGCCACAATGCCCTAAAACCCAGATTAGTAGTGTGTTGCAATAATGTTTGTTCTTATGGAAGTTTCTACTAGTTTCTCCACACAAGTTCTCTGGAGCTCAGCAAAAGTAACCATTAACTTCCTGGTCACCTCTCTTACCAAGGCTCTTCTCCCCCAATTGCTTGGAAAGAGTTGTGGTTGTTCCAAGCTTCTTCAATTTAAGAGTTATAGAGGCAGCTGTGCTCCTGGGAGCCTTCAATGTTGCTGAACATTTGTTGCAGTCTCCCCCATATGTGCCTTGACACAATCCTGTCTCTAAGCTCTGCAGGTATTCTTGGACCTCATGGATTGGTTTTTGCTCTGATACACATTGTCAAGTGTGGAGCCTTATACAGATACAGTACAAGTGTTTGCTTTTCCCAAAATCAATTGATTTAACCACAGATGGATTCCTCACAAGTTTCCAGAAATGTGTCAATGATGATCAATAGAATGGCATGTACCTGAGCCAAATTTCAAATGTCATAGTAAAGGATTAGATACTTCATATTTCAGTTTCTAAATTTTAATAAATGTGCAAACATTCCTAAAACTTAGTGTTTTATGTGTCAGTCTGAGGTATTGAGTGTTGCTTGATGTGGAAAAAAGTTTAAAAGATTTTAGCATAAGGTTCCAACATAATAAAATCTGAAAAAATGGAGACATCAGAATACTTTCTGAGGGCACTGTATATAGCATCAAGAAAAAGTCTTTACATTCAACTGATTACATTTATTTAGTAATTCTAAGTCCACTATAAAACAAAGCACAATTTGTTTCTCTATTTATATAACTGGAGTACAGGTTAAGGTTCACACAGTGAGTCTGTAGACATTTCAGGATATACAGCATGTAACTGTGTAGTAATTGTAATTTTCAGGGATATTAATCACCTTTGTACTTTGCTAATATAATGTACTACCATATTTTTTTACCAAACTCAAAACCTCTCCGTTTCTTCCTGGTGAAGAGTGGCTTACTTGTTTAATTCTTCGAATAACTAACCTTGCAATATATGTTGACTGAAAAGCTTTATAGTTGAAAGTGCTCTCAAGCTAGTCATGGATTCATATGGCTGTGATTCTATGTCAGTGTCACTACCCATCTGCGACGGTCCAGGCCAGTTCCATGCCCGCTTGTCATTTCCAGGAGCCTCTCGAACCGTAACCATTAATAATCATAGATCGGCGTGAGCTGAGCACACATACATTCAGCAAGGGCTCAGTGTACAGTGCTTTTATTAAAATCAAACCGTGTTCAACAGTATAGTGTGGTGCAAGTCCTTCACACAATAAATAATCCAATACATTCAAGTGAATCTGGACATTAAAACATTCAAAGAACTGTATTTCTATAAAAGGAGGTTAAAAATCCAGGACAGAAAAATGTCCTTAAAAATGCACACCGAGTCACACTGTGCTTCTTCTCTAAAAAAGCTCTGTTTCTTCCTTGGCACAAGGAGACGTCCACCAGCAGCATCCCTTAATCCTGGCGTGTGTCCCTGCTGCTAGTCCCACAGCGCTCCATGGGGTGCTGCTCCGAACTTGCTCCTACTCCCGTCGCCAGACCCTCAGCATCTGCAGGAGCCATCACTGAGCACATGGACTTTCCTGCTCCATGAGGTGCTCAACAGGAACAACCACTAACCCTCAAGTGCTGCCTAAGTGCTTCTCTTGGGCCCACTCCTGTCCGCCTGCTTCCTCTCTAACATTGCACCTGCTCCTCTGCAGTCCTGTCTGTCTTTATCATTTTTGTTCCTTTAATCTCTGTCCTCATCTTTACTTCTTTTGTCCCTGTTCATTTTCTCTCTTTTCTGTCTTGCAGGCTCTATTTGAATTCTCATTGATTGGGTGCAGCTTCCTCCGAGGAGTGAATGAGGCACCTGACTGATCTGCTCACATTTGTACATGAGGGCGCAATCTGCCAAGTACCCCGATCAACCCTGGAGGAACACGTGCTAACACACACCCACACCCAGTCCAAGCCTGCACACTTCAGGTCCGAATTATTTATTTAAGAATCGGAAGTGGTCTCCCCTACACTTTCTCATATACTCAGATATGGGGATGGATATTTGAGGAGTAAACCACAAGACAATGATTATATTTTTATATTATGTACATTAAAGAACCATCAACAGCAAATCAAATCAAATTAATAATATATTAAACAATTATTATAAAAGTAAAGTTGAATAAATCAGACTCTACAGCTGCATGAATAAAAGGTAAAGTACCACTTCCGGTTAGCAGAAATAGCCCAAAAGTTGATAGAAATCTACATTTTGTACCTAATACTTGTATGCAAAATTTGGTTGACCGAAGTGAAAGCGTATTCAAGTTATCATGTTTACACACACACACACATGCATGACAGACACAGAATTGTATTTTTGGACTCAAGGGAGGTCTAAAACATCAAGATTCATTAAAATCTCGACATCCAATTTTTGGACGATTAAAATACTTTCCCTATACTTTGTATATGAGAAAGTAAAAATAGCACTTTGCCACGGACCTCTCATCACACAATCCTTTGTAAGGCAGTTGTAATCATTTTAGATTCTTAATTCAGTGGTTTTACAAATCTGTTCACAAACTATCTAAGGCATTAAATGCAAGTCACTCCTTAGAATATTAAAATAATTTTGACAAGAACATGCCACTCAGCTGAACATAGCTCATCAGTCTTACTCTATTTGTCTACTGTACTTTCATCAAGTCGAGTTTTGAAGGGCCCGAAGTCTTACTGGCTACATGCTAATTTAGTCCATATGTCCACAGTTTTCTTTGTGAAGAAAAACTTTCCAACGTTTGTGCAAAGTAGTTTCCATTTGTGTCTCTTTATTCTTGTTTCGAACCTTATTTTAAAGTAACAGTTTGGATCCACCTTACTAATTCCTTCATAACTTTCAACACTATTGTCACGTCAGCTCTTAATCTCCATTTGCTTAAAACCTCGCAGTCCCAGAATCAGCCTAGTTGCTCTTCTCTGAAATTTCTCTGGTGCTGTCATGTCTTTTTTTATAACATGGAGACTAAAACTATACACAGTAATCGAGGTGAAGCCTCACTAGGGAATTATGTAAGTTAAGCATATACTCCCTTGACTTAAACTCTACACATTATGATATAATCTAACACCCTATCAGTTGTCTTGATCGCTTCTGTGCACCATTTGGATGTAGATAGTGATGATGTTATGATACTCAAGAGTTTACAAGAGTCCCAAAATATCTCATAAATGCCCACTAGATGCATCCATCCCTGGCCAGTAAGAAGGGAAAACACATAATCTTTATAAAATAAAGAGGTTTATTTATCACAAGAATACTCAGTGGGACACCAAAAGAGTTGCCTAAAACACAAGGCAATCCAAGTAAACAAAGCCCAGAACAGAATCCAGAAAGCAAAGTCAAAAGCAGAACATGAAATCAAAAATGCACTAAATCGCAAAAAGCACCGCCAAATCTCAAAGAGAAACACACCAACTGCCAAGCACATTTGAATGAACCGCAAGGGAGAGAAGGGATACTTTTTTCAATAATCTTTTAAGAGAAATGATGGAGTGGAACAGTCAAACATGATCCTTTGCCTCTTTACATGCTGAACCTGTAAAAAATATTACCAGGCAGAAATTTTGTTCAGATTTTTAAAGCAATATTTATTTAAAATAATGTCAGCATCACAAATTAAAATTATTTAGCCACCATTTAAGAACAAGTACCTGCCAAACATTTAATTCAGAAAAACAGTAGACAGCTAGCAGACATGCAGCCACAGACTGAAGGAGTCAGTCTTATTTTATTTTTCTGCTTCCATATAAAGTAGTTTTTTATAACACCGTTCTGTTGTGTGTTTGTATGTAATTGATGCAGCATGCTGGGATCAAATCCTCTGAACGCACGCTCGACTTGGGTCTTGGCTTGGATGTTCCTTTTGAATTTTCCTCGATTTTTCCTCATCGCACGTATTTTAAACGAACTGGCAGTTTCTAACTGACCCTGTGCATTTGTGAGGGTCAGACACCATGTCCAGTGTTACTTTATACCTTGCACCCATTCATACATTATCCAACACGCTATATCCTAACTACAGGGTCACGGGGGTCTGCTGGAGCCAATCCCAGCCAACACAGGGTGTAAGGCAGGAAACAAACAAGCAGGGCGCCAGCCCACACACACACAATTTAGAATCGCCAATGCACCTAACCTGCATGTCTTTTGGACTGTGGGGGGAAACCACAGAACCCGGAGGAAACCCACGCAGACACAGGGAGAACATGCAAACTCCATGCAAGGAGGACCCGGGAAGCAAACCCAGGTCGAACCCTAACTGCAAGGCAGCAGTGCTACCCACTGCGCCATGGTGCTGCCCACCTTGCACCCAGTGTTACCAAAATATTCAACATTCTGCTTCCCAAAAGCATTGAATTTGGTTAAATGGGTCTGAGAATATTATGTTAAGTTCCTATTTTGGGATAATAGTTAAAGTTGTAGCCAATACATATGGCACTTGACACGTTTGCTTCAGTAGATGGCTTACTGAGCTCAGTTCTGAGCCCTTGGGGAGAATATTTGAGTCTTAAAGTGAATTAACATTGTTATAAAGTACTCAACATAATGGATTTCTGTACATAAGCCCAGAGGCACTTACATTTCTTTTATCCTCCTGTCTCGGCAGCATTCACTGCCATTTCAGATACCGCTAAAACAACAAACTTCCAGGATGCCTCAGATTTGTTTTTGTCCTGATCTAATTGGCCATCCTGTGCTCACTTACAAGTTGGCCGGTGTCCAGATCTGTGAAATCCAGAAGTGTGGGTTTGCTTCTGCAAAGGGTCAGGGCAGGATTCAGATGAGATGGCTGCCGGGTGAGGATCAAAACAAGAACAGGTTACCGAGACGGTACACAGCAAACAGCCTCTGGATATCGTTACTTTCCTGGTAAGTTGACTAAATCCCTGTTCGGACTGGACTGGTTCAGGACACAAAATCAAAGAAACCACAGAAAGGTTTGGGGCAGCCACCCTTATATTATTTCCTGGCTAAAAAATGGTTTAAAAGTTTGTACTGGTGGGTACAGATTGGAGTCCAGAACAGAACTGAGAGGATGGAGGAATGGTGGTCAGTATAGGACGTGACATCAAAGGGGCAGGAACCAGAAGGGTCTTTATCAATAAGCTCACACCCGGAAGTGACGTCAAAGGGGCTGGAACCAGGAATGACATCATCAGGGCCAGGTGGAATTTCCCATGAATGGCCTACAGAAAACCAAGAGAAAGAGTCAGTACACTCCGCAACCTCCCAGTCTGGCTCAGAACTACTCTCATTCAAACCCTTTAGCTGCCTCCCATGCACATGTGTGTGACAGTCTGTGAAGTCTCTCTTACTGTAACACATTGGTAGTCTTTACCTTGGTTCACATGGATGAGATACAGTATGTCTGGGAAAATTACAGGTATAGGCATTTCTTCTACGGTTATGAAATGTCCTCTCAAAACAGCCTCACACATATATCTATGCGACTCTTACTCCTCCCAATAACAAGAAAAGAATTAAGGCAGTAGCCGGAGTAAGGAACAGCAGAAGCAGGGCTGAAACTCTGCACCTCATTTTGGTTTAAACTGACAAGCTTCACTAAACCCAGTCTGAGCAAATAACACATAACCATTCAGTTTGGGAGGGCATGTTTCCTGTCAAGGAGTCTATTAGAGGCTGGCCAAAATGTCAAGAACATACTGAATACCTGAAATGAAAGCACCAGAGCTGCATTAAACTCAACAAACAAAGTGGTATGGACCCTTTGCTGAGTCTTTTCTTCAAGGAAATGGATACCCATATTGGGTTAGTAACATTATAAATCATTTTTGAATACTGTCACACATGGGCACCTGAAGATCACCATCCTGACTCTGCCAAGGTAAGCAGTTCCACAAGAGGCGGTGATCACGCTTACTGTCTCTCCTTTTCCATTAGCAGCTCTGAGAAGCCAACCAGTGAGGGCAACTAACCTCGGCCACAGCTCCTTCAGGTCAGGCCTTTAGAAAACCGTGCAGTCCTGGAGGATGGTGTCTAACTTAAGACCTAGAAGACCAGTTTAGGGGAAGCTACAATAAGTTGCCTGTGCCTTCCTAACCTGGGAAACCTGTATATGTGTGGCTATTCAAACCATCTATTTTGTTTGTACCACTGAGCACTTTTTGTATAGTTTTCTTGTTAATGGGGACGCTTGACTGGTGTCCCAACATTCAAAGTGGCTCTGCTATTCTGTCTACTGGTCACAATATCCAGAACTAGTAGGCTCAAGTGGGTGGTTTACCTAATGATGTCATAGGCATGAGTCCTCTGATAAGAATCCTGCATTTGGAACTCCTTTGTCCAGAAACGTGTCCACTTGACAGATTCGGTATGAATTGGTTTGTTGTGGTTTAATGTGGGACATGCTGAAAATGGCCGAGTTCTTTGAGTGCCTCCATTTTTTTCCTTGAAAGCATCTAAATTCCCAGGGAAAATTCCGTTTTCACAAGAAATGATGAAATTTTACTGACAAGTCAATTTGTACAGGATTAGTTTAACTTGGGGTTATTTTTTGTGTACGTTTCATTGAAGGTAATGGGCTCTGTAATCTTTACTGAGACATTAATTCACAGTTAATGAAAAGTTACTGACATGAGCAATTTGGATGAGATTAAAATTACAAAGGTCCTCTGGTAATTTATTACTATACCCCGCCTCTCTGAATACCGGTTAATATGAGGGATTTCATACGGCACAGCAATTTTTATTTCACAGACAGCTGATGTTTGACTTTTTTCCAGAACTACATGTGAAGTTAGAGGTTTTCAAATTAATGTCACACTTCAAATTCAATAGAAATTTCAGCAAAATAAACATAATTTACAATGTCTCACACTCAAACTTTATCTCAAAAATTGAAATTATTCAGATAAAAGAGTGGAGTGTGTGGCCACACTTCAGTTTCTTTAGAAGATAGAGGGGTCCGTCCTCTGTCTGACTTGAGGAAATATCATTCAGGAGCTTCTCAGGTCAAAAACAGAGCCAACAGGTTAGTTGTAGCCCTAATAGACAAAGGTTGGTTGGATGTTCCAAAATTGTTTTTTATAAACTATAAATGGAGCAGAAATCATCATTAGACAAGGCAAAGATCATAAACATCATGTGTATGTGCGACCATGACTGCACACTGGGCTCCTGTGTATTATGTAGTTTATTCTGAAGGCCTCAGTATAACAGATACCGTTCAGTGGAGAGGCAAGTGCATGTTAGGCCAATTGATGATTCTAAATGGGCTCCGTATGAATAGTGTTGGTGTCACTTCTTTATCAGTTTTTCCTAGGTTTAATATCTTTCTGTTTTGGACTTCTTTATTGGGGTTTTGAATCATATACAACTCAGTTTTGTTTTGGTTTGTTTTTGTTTTGAAGTTGCTGAAATGCCATCTTGTTTTTAACAGGACTCAGCCATTTTAGATATTCGTTTTCACAAGGAGACTGCTCATTGTTAGGGGTCATGAACCGGAAATCGTGCTGATGACTCACGTATCATGACATTACTTAAGTCAGAGCTGCATGTGTTTCTTTGTTCGAAATTGTGGATACTTTAACAAAGTATGTTATGTTGACCTTGCATTTACTGACTGGCTATCTTTTTAAGACTATGATTTTGGGTTACATATTGGATTTTGATGTATGACGTTTCAGTCCTTAAGGATTCGACCCACACTTGTGTTTTTGGTTTCCTACTTTGATGCTCATTGCTCGCAAAATTCCATTCTGTGACAGAACAGCTGTATGCATGAAAATTCCCTGCACTGGACCAGTACCCTCTCCAAAGATGGGTGCCACCTTGAGCCCAGTACTACTGAAGAGAGGCACAATCCTGAAACAAATAATGAATAGATTAATCCCAGCAGTGGCTCTCCTTGTACAAAAGAAACACCAAGCAAAGTGTATTTGAAGGCACAAATCAAGATCCAATCCATTGAATTCCACTACTAGAAATGGTGAACTACTCCTTTCACAATTAAACTGTCTCCTTTGAGATCATAAAGATATTTATCTGAAGCTAATGTATTATTAAATTCACTGAAAGATTATGATGACAACATTGTTTTACTGCTGCGCTGAACTGCTGGTTTACTCCATTCTCGACTGAGTCATTAGCAGTTATGACTGTAGACATTCAATATGGATAGGTGACATCAGAAATTACATTGTGTGGACTATGGCCAGCCAGTCATCCTGGCCAATAACCCCAGGCCGCCAGGTGGAGTCCTCCCTGCAGCATGGAGGTGCCCCGAATGCCAGCAGGGAATTATGGACATCGGAGTTTTCATCCACAGACCTGCTGGATACCACAGGGGCCCCTAGGGGACGCTACAGGGAGGCCCAAGGACTGTTACGTGCCCTATAACCCGGAAGTACGTCTTAGTCACAGCGACAGGGGAAATGACATACTTCCGGGACGAAGAAGAGGACTTTTGATCTGACCTGGAAGTGCTAGGAAGTCACATGGACTGTGGGTTCAGAAGCACTTCCGGGTCACGGACTATAAAAGACTGGGAGAGATCCCAGACAAGAGAGCTGAGCTGGGTGGCAGGGAGAGTGGAGGAATTGTATGTATTGTGAATTTATGAGTATTGTGGAGAGGAGGGTGCTTTGTGCATGTATTGGTTAAAATAAAATAATAATTTGGACTTTTATCTGGTGTCTGGCGTCTAGTCTGAGGGTTCAAGAGGACGACAGCGCTCCCTATCTGTCACAATTGTTAATATAACAGTTTCAAGCCCACTGAATTTAATTCAGGGTCACTGGAAAGGCATTATTATACAGTTTGAAATTACAGAATTAAATTCTACTTCATGCTATCAAGAGATCATCATGAGTAAGAGAGCCAAGGGGCAGGGTGGTAGCACTCTTTCACCAAAGTCTTATCCATCTCCCTCCCCAGTTTTTTAGGCACCACAGATCTTTTTCCACCACCCATCACAAACTAGGAACAGGCCATCCATCTGATAATCCATGCAGATTCTGTAAAATAGCCCACCATCACTTTGCTCTGCCAGTCACCCACAGAACTGGAGTGGCAGCTTTGCTGCTGTTATGGCTACAATGGGGACTGGCAGAGATGCAGACACATTTTAGAACCACCAACACCCTTCTGGATTTAAAGCAAAATAAAAGTTTCTGTAGTAAAACACTTAAAAAATAACTGCACTGTTGGCCTTAAATTTAAGACTAAAGTAATGCCTTTGCCAGACCTGCTCATACTTGGAAGGATGACTGAACAGAAATAATGAAACCATCTTTTCTAAACGTCTGTACTGCAGTTTCCTCTAAAATCCACCTCAGTATGCACCAGTAAATATCAGCACTTTATACTTTCATCAGCCATCTCTAAATTCTCATTGTAAATTGCTTGTCTCTCTTAAAATGAACTGGCGCAAGTAATCGTGATAATGCTGTTCATGAATTTAAAAGGTTTGCTAATCTTCTCTTAGTCAGGAACTGTTGAGAATTTACAAGCTCAGTCTGGCTTTCTTAAATAACGGTGATCTTTCCTGTCTCCACAATTCGTCCTTTACACTGCAGTCAGCCTGCTGGTGCTTAAATGCTGATACATGATATGTTATAAAGTGAAAATCGAGACAAAATCTTTACAGAATCGCTACATTGTGTGGCTGCTCATTGTACTGTGACTGATTTTTAATGATGTTTATTGAATGTTTGCTCCATGACCTTGAATTCTTATTCTAATGAAGTCAATGTAATTCATGTTGTGTTTTTAATACACCCCACCTTAGCTTATGTATAAATAGACCAGGGGTCTCCAAATCTGGTCCTGGAGCTCTACTGTGGCAGCAGGTTTTCATTTTAAGCCTTTTCTTAATTAGTGACCATTTTTCGTTGTTAATTAACTCTTTTGCATTAATTTTAATTGACTTGATATTTAGGACTCAGACCCCATAACTGTTTCTTTTTTCTAAAATTAGCAGCCAAACAATAATGAGATACAAAATGAGATAGAATGAGAAGAAAGGTGAAGGCCTACGTAATGTTGATCTGCTCGGGTCCACAAAACATTTTGTCGATGTTCTCAGAAGAAAAGTAAATCAACAGGTTCGGAAATGTCTGCTGTGGCAGAATGGGAACACCAACGAGCAAATTAAATAACGGGTTTAGTTAACAACAAGAATCGCCTTCTAATAAAGAAACTGGTTGGAGTTTGAGGCCCCAACTAAGCTTTTGGCTCTGTTGTCTCACTTCACATCTCATTTCCGTTTGGGTGCCGTTTCAGGATTAAATGAAGCAAATAAATCGAAACAATTCATAGGACTGAATCTTAAAAAAATTAAGTCATTTAAAATGAAGAGAAAAGGAGTTAATGAGAAGTATAAACTGGTTACTAATCAGGAAAAGGGTTAGAATGAAAAGCTGTATCCACCGTAGCGCTACAGGACCACAGTTGGAGATATAAAATGCCCTGCTATTCATACTGTATGGCATTTCTTGGTGTACCTGAGTATATCAAACAAAAATGAAGATGTGCTGCTCCAGATCCAAGCCATTTGGTTACTGAGTGCATTGAGTAGGGAGAAAAGCACTACATAAATGTAAAGAATTATTATTATTGTTATTATTATTAGTTTAAAGCAATTCTCCATACAATATTCAAAAAGAAGTGAAACAAGAAAAAATATGAAAATATAGTCAGGTTGTTGAAAGAGCCAAAAATAAAAAGATATAAGTATCCATAGAAATGGTCCATAAAATGTATCCTCTACCATTTTTCCCCAGTTTTGTCCTTCCATGTCAGTTGCCATCTGAATTTTTCTAAAAGATTTAAATGTGGAAAATCCTGTAAAGGACATAAAGAAAATAACTAATGAGGGCCCTACCTTTAAAACTTTCTAAACATTGTAAGGAAAAAAGTAGAGTTAACCACAAACTGGCAAATGCTCCACCTGCACTAAGCAAATTGGGGTCCCAATTAACAAGTGCCGAGGTATATTGAAAATACTTTATTTTGTATTTCATATCACAGTTCTGAGAGGTATCACAAAAAGCTTGCGACTAAAGTAAGAAAAAAATGAAAAAGAAAACATGACAAGCATAATCCAAATCACAAAAAAACAAAATAAAAGGAGCAGGCAAGGATCTTAACTGATCTGACAGGCAGAGACTCACCTGACTTCAGTGACTTATTTGCAGAAAGTAGAATAATACAAAGAAAAGTTTAAAAGAGCAAACAGAGGCACAAAGGAGTTACTGTAAGGGCAATCCAAAGCAAACAGTCGTCAAAATCCTTCATATAAAGCAAAAAAAAAAACCCACAGAAAATGCAACATTAAAAAGCAATACAGTACTTACAAAACAGAAAACTTCATTTAGACCTTGTCCGGTTCTCACTTCTGAGTTTAAGTAGCCTGAGGGAGGCTCAGAAGGGGTGACGTCAGGGTGGTCCCACCTATTGGGGCTGCACCCAAAGGGAATATGGAACCTAAGTAAATTAAAAGGCACATAATTAACTAATAATAAACAAAATCAACAGAATTAACAAAACTGTGAAAAATAATAATATAAAGACAACAGCAAAAAACATGTAAATACATATTAATACATAACAGAAAAGGGTAAAAAAACAATATGAAGTCAACAAAACCAAGCTCAGATGACATCAGGTTCCTAGCAATTCCATTTTCAAAAGTTAAAACAGTATTTCTGACACTGTGACTAACCTTTTCTTTACTCCTCAAGGTTATTAAACTACTGCAGACCAAACAGGAATTAACTTTAGTTTGTAATTTAGATGCCACTTTCTGAATTCCGTCCATCTATGAAATCATCGTTTTTTTCCATCATTGAATAAGGAATGTCGGATCCTGCCTTGGCTGCAGGAAATGAAGCATGGATGGGTCTCCCAAGGACCCAACTTGGAATTGCCAAGTAAATTAACCTGCACATCTTTTTGGGAGACCCCAGAGAAAACCCACCTAGGCACACAAATAATCTGAAACCTTGGTGTTGGTAGTGAAATCCAGGGGCATCATGTAAGTTGCTTACACTCAGAAACAAGGATAGGTTATTTCTTATAAAAGTCAGGATTTATAAAACATGAATTTGAAGTGAAATGTTAACGTCACTGCAAATTTCCACCACATCCGTAAGTACTATGCAGACTTTTTTTGGTGTTGGCATTTTAGCAACACCGGGCAGCAGGACAATAAAGTGAATAGAAAATCTTGTTTCATTCAGCATTTCAATGTCACATTCCCATATTCTTGAACTCATTATATCAGTTCATTGACATGTTCTCTCAATACAACTGTCTTCAACAAATGCATACACTTAATGTTATTTTGTCTGTATAAATGGTGTACTGTATGTCATATAACAAAACTCGCAATGGCAGGGATAGCCTTTTTGGAGGATATCACTAATAGCAGGCTATCAGGGATCAAGATGACTTTTTGGTTCATGACTGGTTTATAAGCCAACTTAGACTTCCTAGGGCCATCTTCATCGAGTTGAGAGCTCAGTTGGAGCCTACATTACAAAGTCCATCAAGTAGAAATCATGAGATTCCTGCACCATTACAGGTTTTAACAACAGTAGAGTATTTGCGTATGGGCGCTTTCAGCCTGAACTGATTGACCAGTCAGGAATCTCACAATCATCCCCGAAACATGTCATGCCATCTGTATGGGAGGGTATAATTAAGATGTCATCCAACAACAACAACAACATTTATTTATATAGCACATTTTCATACCAAAAAATGTAGCTCAAAGTGCTTTACAAAATGAAGAACAGAAAAATAGAAGATACAATAAAAAATAAACATAAGTCAACATTAATTAACATAGAATAAGTAAGGTCCGATGGCCAGGGTGGACAGAAAAAACAAAAAAAAACTCCAGAGGCTGGAGAAAAAAAAATAAAATCTGTAGGGATTCCAGACCAAGAGACCGCCCAGTCCCCTCTGGGCAATCTACCTAACATAAATCAAAAAGTCCTCTTTGTATTTAGGGTTTTCATGGAAGGACTTGATAATGATGGTCACGTAGACTTCTGGCTTTCAGTCCATCAATGTTGGAGCATCATGATGCTTTGAGTAGGTGGTGGTGGCGCAGGCCAGATACATCGAATATCTTTATGGTCACAGTGAGCAAGGTGAGATCAAAAGGCAATTTGCAGTGATTTTCCTAACATATTCAGTGCAATTGACTGCACACATGTTGTGATAAAGGCACCATCACAGAATGAGTGGCCTGGCTCAACCCTTAGTTCCACAAACAGTAGCGTGGGATGCAGATTTTAGAGTCATACTGTGTGTGATGGTTGGCTTCATTGTAAGTAAGAATAATTGGCATGACTGCAATTAAGTTTAGTACATTACAAACAACTAGTATAATCTTTCTTTCATGTAATAGTGGGTACTCCACAAGAGAGGACACTCCCGCACATTATCAGTGATAAGACCGATATATTTAGACACTGTCCCTCAAGACATCCACACAATGGCAATTCAAAAATGTCTGGATATTGTGTGTTGAATGTAATGAAACTTGCATGTATTGCAACTTTGACAAATGGCAAAATTGTTTAATTTCTTTCGATGTTCAATAAGAACGTTCATAACATTTTGCAGTTCTGTGCCTAAAGCTTGCATCAGTTCACGCTGTGTAGTGGCGACTGTGTAGTGCTATTACTTTTTAAGTCACCTGCTCTCACTTGTCTTCTTTTTTTTGTTTTTTATTTGCAAGTCACATCGAAACGCCATTAAAAAGGAATGTTTTCTCCGCTTCAGGTAGTAATACCTCAAGTTCACATTCACTGAAGTTTCGTTTTCTGATTTTTTTCCTCTCTTCTTCTGTATTTTGTAGTGAAGACGTAACTTAGGAACACAGGACAATGTTTATTCTGATTAGATCATGAATATTCAAAAAAGGTGCTTTTATGCCATATACTGTACACTGAAAAAAGTATAACATTGATGTTGTTCATTCAATGTAAATTTTTTCTTTCAAGCAACTTAAGATTAGTCATTTAGTGTTGTAGCTTGAAATATTTGGTTTCAGATCTCAATCAATGTAAAAAAATTTGTTTGTACCAAAATAGATTATAGTGGAGGGAATAAACATACAAATCCTATTTCAGTTAACCTAATATTTTAGGTTGTTCGTGTGCTGTGTCGGAGGGGCCGTTTGTATATTCTTCTGGTCGAACTTTCCAGCCTGCTGGCTTTCCAACATTTCCAAAATAGAAGATCACTTTCCCGAGTGGAGTGAACGTGGCTATACAGGTCTGGTCATTTTCAGCAGCAGACTTTTATAATGGAGGATTTCTGGTAAGTAACCCTGTTTTTCAACTGTTAATTTTAAGTATAAGAACTCGTAATAAAACATACTTTCAAGAAAGCTGTAGAAACATTTCATTAGATTTACACTGCAAAATGCTTGTGTATTTGCACTAGATTTTTAAATAAATGTAAAAAGTACAGCCTTGGAATGTATTATGTTCATAATATTTCTAATAGTATAAAAACAGGTTACAACCAATAAACCATTTTAAATTGTAACAACTTAAAAAACAGATTTACTTCAGTATAAAACAAGTGAATTACACCCAATCACTCTAAATGATTTGTCTCAACTTAAAAATTGTGGGCTCAATAAAATGAATTATATTGGTTCAGATTGAAAATATTAAGTGTGAATCATTGCCTTAATTATTTTAAGTTTAATGGAGGTTATCCTTTTTTCAGTGTATGATTACTGATGAGCAGAGTAACTAAAAGCACATGTACAAGTTTTAAGTTGATTTGAGATTTGTAAAGGAACTTGGCATATGTACAATTTTATTAATTCAACTAGGCTCACCCGCCTTTTAAGGCGACCGACTTTTAAGTTGACCACTTCTTAAGGCAATTCAATATGTAGATCAATTTGATATTTTATACAAACTCATTAATTTGGTTATATTGCATTTGAGCGGTATTACTTTAATACTCGTAGTTTCTGTTATTTTTGTGATGAAATGTAAACTTTTTTTCTATATTGAGGTCACCCTTTTGAACCCCCCTGATATTTACTACGCGGTGAGGCATTTGTACTCCATCAACATTAATTATTTCCAGAGACATAATTTTGTCTATTTTTCCAGCGCATCAAGCACAAAAGCAAGGGAACGATGGGAGCACCAGAACTCTGCTCACATCATGTCGCTTCGTACCGCAAGCTGCAAGTAGTAAGTCTGTGATAAGCGGAATACCGCTACGCTTTCCACTCACGGGATGGAAGGACAATCCCGACCGCTTTTATATAGTAAGAAAGAAGAAGAAGATATCGCACAGTCTGGAGTAGAAAATCATCTTTTACCTGGAAAAATGAAACTACAAATCCCATCGTGCATTGCAAAATGGACGGGGTGTGTGTGAAACTCTGCGCCTGCGTAGCACTCACGGGACAGAAGGACAATCCAGACCGCTTTTATATAGAAGGATTCTTTGGTGCGTATGCCGTCTTTGCCTTTTGAGCGCAAGTAAAATTTTAGTATGAAATCAAAGCGAGGCTTTATACTTGATGCCCCATGTCCATTAAAGCTGTATTTGTATATCACTATATTAGAAGTAAAACACATAACATAGCATCCTCAATCCACTGTAATACAATACAAGATCAAAGGAGTATATCAGAAGTGTAAGATAATTCTGAGTAGACAACACAACATGACGCGGGCTTGAACTACTCTAAAATGTAAGACATTTAACACTGAATGGCACACTGATGTGGCAAGAGCTAAAGGACACAGATTCAGATATTCTAAGAGCACTCGTCATAAAAAGTAGCCACTGAAATGATGGTTTAGTCTCATTTTCTAGGACTAATTCTGATGAAGACACTGACAGATACATTGTAAAGGCCACTGAGTAAATGGCAAACAGGATACAATAACTAAATATGATTTGTAACTCTGAAGTTCTCAAAACAGCAGGCAAACTCATTGAGTGAGCATAAAAACATTAGTTTGTGTGTGAGATGTTTGAAGAAAGCACATTTCTTCACAATAATTTCATGGATTGTGTCATCTTTCGAATTTGGTGACATTGTGCAGATAGTGACGTCTTTTTAACTGGTTGACAACTTTTGATGCCAAGTGAAGCCAAATTGTCTCCTGGGGGGAGCGGAGGACATTTCACTACACCTTTGCGGCCTTCTTGCTGAGAATATTATAATTAGTTTCTGCTTAATATGGCACTTTTCTCAGTCAGCACAATCATTGTGCATTTTAGAGGGCAAGCAAGGATATCATTACAAAATTAGATGAATATAACAAGACATTACATCTTCATAGAATATGCTGGGCAAATAAAGGCAATACAGTTAAGTCATGCATGATATTAGATTAAAAAGAGCAAACACTGTTTTAGAAAAAAATATAATTTGGATAAAAATGCTTAGAAACTATCTCCATTATGGTTGAGTTGGTCACTAGACCACCATAAATTCATGTCATACTAAGTGTTACATGAGTAGCATCAAGGAATTTTATTGTAAGCCATAGCATAAAAAATCAAGTTACTTCACGGACACCTCAGAGAAATATGACCAGTTTTTCATGGAATCTATTTTATTACAAAATTGCCTGACATTAAAATATCAAATTCGTCTACTTTTAAAAAACAATGAGGTTTAATGGGACCCCTGAGAAAATAAAAAACTCAAGTGAAATGTTTACTCCATTTCTACATTACCCTAATCAGACATGTTGTTTGCTTAGTTACAAGATGTGATTACATGACATCCTTAACTGCAAATATTTAAAAATAAAAAAATAACTGACAGCCACGTCAACAAAGCATTAAACTGACAGAATGATTAATGTGAGTGTCCATAAACAGCAGCTTGCTTAATGGCTAAGAGCTCATGTCCATCTCTTCAATTAGATTAACACGCATCACAGACACAAGAACACGCAGAAGGCTCATTTCCTCTCCAAGCACCCTGTAACTTTGTCTCATACAGCTGATTTATTTCATGATAACCAAAACTCCATCAAATCTGACTTTGACTAGTATGAAATATTTTTGTGTTATTGCTAAATGTGAAGGCAGACCTTGGTGAGGAGTATATCATCAAAAAAATCAATTCCAATGGTCTTTAAATTGTATCACATAATTTTGAAATATTCATAACTCAAAGTGTTCTTCAATCCTTACATAAAGGTCGGCCTATATCAGTGCATTTATAGCCTAGAGTAATGGTTCTCAACCTGCAAGGGAACACCAAAAAAAAAGAAAGTGGGCATTAAGGGGACCTTTGGTTACACGGCGGCCAAACCCGAGTGTCCAAATTTGGCTAGCCTACAATTCCACTGCTCCGTCTCAGAGTGCTCCTGCTGCGAGGCTCCACTCCTGTCTCTCTCACCCACCTTCACTCACCTCACCCACCTTCACCTCACCAACCTCGCCAATTCAAAGTCTTCTTCTGCTCCCTCTGGCTCGCCACCTCCATGAGCCCATCCATGCCTGGATTAGTGACATCTCGGAAACAACACACCAAGATTCTTGGAAAAAAGAGAGCGTCTTAACAGGTAATCGCGGCCTTTCTCGCCCTTTCACTCCCCTGCTCAAACAGTTTGCCCCGTGTCTCTCTCACTCTGGTCTGGTTACCCAGTTTTACAGTATTTTTAATTTTGATAAAGTTGTTTGGCCTACCTTGATTTTTTGAATGGTTTTAAAATTGGTAGACTTATGCAGAAGAATACACGCCAACCCGAAACAGACGGACACGGGAGTCACACTTAATAAAACAAATAATTATTTATTTTCTTCGTCTGTGGGCTATGTTTTCCCCCTACCCACAAGCACAACACAAAAGCAAAACACAAAATAAATTCTCTTCTTCAAAATCCTCCACTCCTTCCTGGCAGCTTTGTCTCCCTCCTCCCGACTCTGGCTCCTCGAATGGTGGCTGCTGGCTTCTTTTACAAGGTACCCAGAAGTGCTCCAGGAGCTTGATTGTCCATTTCTGGCTGCACTTCCGGGTGTGGCAAAATCACTGCCCATAAGGGCTCAGCAGCTCCTGCAGCACACCCTGGAGGCGCCTGCAGATCCCAACAGGGCTGCACCAAACTCCAACTCCCATGAAGCCCTGCGGGAGTCCCCCGTGAGGGTTGCCATCTAGCGTCCTGGGGGAGGTATTGGGTAGCCCATGCTTTCTCCCCCGGACCATACACTGAAGGGGTGTCTGCCACAGCGCTGAGGGTTAAAGATGAACAGTTATTAATAATACAGTAAAAACATTTGATTTCAGTATTCATTAATAATAATCACCAGCAGAAAGTTATTGTTTTGGAACTTCATCCTTCATTAAAAAATAAATATACTAAGCAGGACAGAGAGGCAGGACGTTACTTAAAATTATCAAAATGAAACCCCACATGAAGACCCCTTGTGCCACGAAGCACACACTGGCCTCAAACTGACTTGGAAACACCTGACATTTAACCTAAAATGATACGTAATTTATAAGTTATTTTACTCCTTGTTGTGATGTGAATTGTAACTTTGCATTTTTTGTTAATTAAAAGTAAGGAAATTTTAGATTTTCTCATTTTTGTTCTATATTAATCCATATTACTGTTCTTACATTAAAGGAAAAAAAATCTGAATTAGCATAAACTGCCTTAACTCAGGGCGTAGAAGTACACAATTAACAAGAATGGTTGGATCATATATTTGAAATACTAAAATGTGTGCTTCGATTTAAATGTTTAAAGTCTAAATATTCTTAGCATTATTGCCCTCTAATACACCTCCATAGAGGGCTACATTCTAGTAAAGGATCAAAAATCAGAAATAACATCATATTCATAATTACTGACCTTGAAAGAGTTGAAAACAATACCTCACTTGCTTATACTTGAAATTTGTCATATTTAACCTTCTGGAAGTGACACTTAGTGGGCTAGGACCTAGAAGGAAATGTCAATAACAATGTATAATATTTAAAACAGCATAAAACGACTCTCCAGATACCTATATTACTGATCCTCATTTTTTTGAAGTTTTGTGAATAGGAGTAACTTTAACTCCTTGTATCCCATTAGTGGGTGAACCCCTGGGGTCAGTTAACATGGTATACACAACTTCTAGTCATTCTGGTCATTTTTGCTGATGACACCTACTGGTTTCCACTTGATCATAAGGATTCAATTTACTGTACAAAGTATTAACCAGTGCCCTGCGGTGGGCTGGCACACTGCCCGGGGTTTTTTTCCTGCCTTGCGCCCTGTGTTGGCTGAGATTGGCTCCAGCAGACCCCCGTGACCTTGTAGTTAGGATATAGCGGGTTGGATAATTAATGGATGAAGTATTAACCAAAAATGGCCAAGAAATTAGGGGTTTTTGGTATAGAGAAGCAAAAATAGTGGGGGACCCCAAAAAGCTTGATGCCTTGCATAACTAGTCATCAAGACAAGCTGAACAATATATAATTTGTGGGGATTTTCTTGTGCTCACGTGTCTTCTTGTACCAAAGGCACTGAACCAAAAACGCGAAAGTGATGTTCATAAGTTATTCTTATGAACACAAAAATTCATTTAAAAAACATTTAGCTCTCATAAGAAAAATGAAGAGACACAGAACCACACAAATAAACTGTTTGCAACATATCAAACAACTTTGCAGCTCTGATCAGTGGCATACTTGGTACTTTCTTATCTACCACATACCTGGGACTCGTACTGCTTGCGATTTCAGGTGGCAGTGTATCTTATATCTCATGTTTGGGTGGTGCCTTTGAAAGATTTCTGGTCAAACACCAAAGAACCAATTTCATATGCCTTCTCGGAGTGAAATGTTCTCTGTCAAACAATATTTTTTTTCATGAGGAACTACACAACCCTATAATAATCCATTACAGAATCAGTATTTTTAAGAGTGTAGGTCCTGTAGGAAATGGTCCCCGGGATACTCTCAGCCACATTATGTAGCGTTACGTTTAGGTTTAGGTTTAGGTTTAGTTTATTTATATAGCACATTTACAACAGCCACACGACTGACCAAAGTGCTGTACATTTTAAAAACATCAACATAAAATGGAAATATACGATTTAGCAAAAAGAAGCACAACAGAAACACATAAAAATAATTTGTATAAATATATCTATACATATACATATATCTACACATACACACATCTAGGTAGGCAAAATAAAGCCTAGTAAGCCAGAGAAAACAGATGTGTTTTTAAAATAGATTTAAAAATAGTCAGACTAGGAGCCATTCGGATTTCAATAGGCAGATCATTCCAAAGACGAGGCCCAATTACTGAGAAAGCACGGTCACCTCTACGCTTGAGTCTGGAGTGTGGAATTAAAAGAAGGTTCTGATCACAGGATCTCAAACTTCTCAGGGGGATATATTGGTGAAGCAATTCAGATAAATAGATGGGTGCTTGTTGGTGTAATGTTTTAAAAACAAATAATAAGATTTTAAAATGTATTCTAAATTGAACAGGCAACCAATGAAGGGACTTCAGAAGCGGAGTCACATGATCCATTTTTTTCTTTTTTAAAAGAAATTTAGCAGCTGCGTTCTGGACCAATTGAAGACGGGCAATTTGGGATTTGGAGATGCCATAATAAAGAGAGTTGCAATAGTCGAGGCGAGACGTAATAAAAGCATGTATGGCCATCTCCAGGGTCTTGTCAGTGAGATAAGGTTTCATTTTTGCAAGCGTGCGAAGCTGATAAAAGCTAGATCCGATCACGGCAGAGACTTGTTTGTCAAGTTTTAATGAGTCATCTAACAGGACACCCAGATTCCGAACCTGTGAAGACCTGAAAGCTGATAAAGGTCACGTAGTCCTCTTTGGGCCATTTCCATACCAAGTAGTAATGTATCCTGCTGGTATGCTTTCAATGTCCTTTTTGACACCATGAATTTCTTCATTTGCTTAATCTTACTCCCCAGAATCTCTGCGTGTGTGTGGACTCTGTTAAGTCATGAACATTTTGCTTCAAAAACTTTGGGAACTCCTTAGTCGCTAGCAGAGGAGCTAAACTGCTTCTTTGCTTGCTTTGAATCATCACAACAGCAGCACTCACCTGCTCCAGCCCTGCTCCCACCCTCACAGGGTTCCTGCACTGCTCCACTCACTGTAAAGGAGCACGATGTCAGACGGGTGCTCCTGGCAGTGAACCCCAAGAAGGCTGCCTGCCCAGATGGAGTGCCTGGTAGGGTGCTCAGAGCGTGTGCCCACCAGCTCACCTTTACCTTTACCAAAATCTTCAACCTCTCCCTAGCCCAGGCAGTCATTCCATCCTGCCTAAAATCAGCCACAATCATTCCAGTGCCGAAGAAGTCTCCCATCACCAGCATAAATGATTATCGCCCTGTGGCCCTCACTCCAGTAATCATGAAGTGCTTCGAGAGACTGGTTCTGCAGCACATCAAGGACTATCTCCCCCAAGACTTCAATCCCTACCAATTCGCATATCACACAAACAGATCCACAGAAGACGCCATTACTGTAGCTCTCCACTCTGTGCTGAGCCATCTGGAGTAGCAGCAGAGCTACGTCCGGATGCTGTTTGTGGATTACAGCTCAGCTTTTAATACAATAATTCCTGACATTCTCATCACCAAACTGGTCACTCTTGGCCTCCCCCCTCTCACATGTGACTGGATAAAAGACTTTCTTACCAACCAGCTCTAGACTGTGAGACTCGGACCCCACCAATTCTCTATTCGCACACTGAACACCGGCACCCCGCAAGGCTGTGTGCTGAGCCTACTTCTGTACTGTCTCTACACACACGACTGCAGTCTGGCCCACAACAACAACCTCATCGTCAAGTTTGCTGATGACACCACAGTAGTCGGACTCATCTCAAAGGGAGATGAGGCAGCTTACAGAGAGGAGGTCCTGAAGTTGGCAGCCTGGTGTTCAAAAAACAATCTGGCTCTGAACACCAGAAAAACCAAAGAGATCATTGTCGACTTCAGGAGGCACAGCACAAACCTAGCCCCCCTTTACATCAACGGCGAGTGTGTGGAGAGGGTCCACACCTTTCGGTTTCTTGGCATCCTTATCTCTGCTGACATCTCCTGGACAGACAACATCACAGCAGTCATCAAGAAGGCTAGCAGCGGTTACACTTCCTGAGGGTTCTCATGAAGCACAACCTAGACTCCACCCTGCTACTGAACTTCTACCGCTCGTCCATCGAGAGCCTGCTGACGTATTGTATCACAGCATGGTACGGCAGCTGCACCATGGCAGACAGGGAGAGGCTTCAGCGAGTAGTAAAGGCAGAACAGAAGATCATCGGCTGCCCTCTCCCCTCCTTGATGGACATTTACACCTCCCGCTGCCTCAGCAGAGCAAAAAACATCATCAAGGACAGCTCCCACCCTGGCTCTGATCTGTTTGACCTGCTGCCCTCAGGGAGGCGCTACAGGTGCATCACAACAAAGACAAACAGACTCAAGAACAGTTTTTTCCCAAAAGCCATAACCATTCTAAACTCACACATGCACTGACTACACACTGTATTGTGCAATATTTAAATTATGTGCAATAACCCAATAGTGCAATAGTTATTTATTCTTTACAGTATTTAAATAATGTGCAATAACTCGGTTTAGTTATTATTCTTTCCATTTGTATATAGCATCGCAGAACTTTTTTTTGCAACTTTTTGCACCATTTGTTTATTTGTTTATTTACTTGTTGTGTACTGAAGGAGCTGCTTTTAATCTCATTGTACATGTGTATAGTGACAATAAAAGGCATTCAATTCAATTCAAGTTAGTCCAAAGTCTGTGAGGTATCTGCTACACCATCCTTGTTTTGATTGATTTTTTAAATTAATTTTTTGCTGTAACTGCTTATAATTAAGAGCCGTAACATCCATCCATCCATCCATCCATTATCCAAGCCGCTATATCCTAACTACAGGGTCACGGGGGTCTGCTGGAGCCAATCCCAACCAACACAGGGAGCAAGGCAGGAAACAAACCCTGGGCAGAGCGCCAGCCCACCACAGAGAGCCGAAACAGTAGTTTGATATTTTCATGAATAAATGGTTATTGGCACTGTAAAGACTAGCTACTATTTTATTTTTTATGGAAAAAAAGAATCTTTAAGCTGCAGCTTGTGATGGTATTGTAGCTGAAATGGTGTGTGAGAAATAACATTTAGTTCTGCAAGCACCGGTTCAAAAGAAAGTGGAAAGGAAATGTTTTGTTTCTGTAAGGACTGTCATCTAAAATAGTAAAGCAAGATGAATGGGGGCTAATGCCAAATATGCATGTCTGTTTTTACTTTCCTACCACTGTTCTCAAAGATTATAATAATAAACTCTGTTTATAGTTTAAAAATAAAAGGTCAACATTTTCCACCGTGGATTCAAGGCAAACTTCTGTTGACTATTTTTTATGATGAAAAGTGTGCCCTTAGGCAGAACAAATTTACCCGCTCATTGTTTATCAAGAATTTCTACATAATACACTGGACTTTCCCAGTCCCTTGTCTGAAAAATGAACAAATCTGATTGGAGGGGCTACCAGTGTCACCATGGAAACCAACAAAGTGACGCCTGCAACATCTTGGGCTTGTGTTCCGATTTAGCATCACAAAACTGTTTTCGAGTGACAGCCCAATCTCATAATAGCAGCCGCGTGAAGGGTGGGCCTGTAATCTCACTTTTCAGTCTTCACTACAGAAAAAAACTGAATATATCCAGAACTGTCCTTGTCATTTCCATTAACAGCAAATTGTTCGCTGTCACATTCGATTGAAACGCTCTCTCAGATGACAGGCTCAGCCAGGCTTGCCTAGAGTGTGTTTCAAATATTATTCCAAATCAGAGCAAACACATTTGAGGAAAGGCTTTGAAAAGAAGAATTTAAAGGAAAAATTAATTCTAAAGAAAACAGGAACTATTTATCACTTCAAGAAAGTGACCTTGTGTAAGTGATTAAAGAAAAATTCTAACAGCATTTCACGTGGCTGTGTTTAATCCTGCCCTCCGTTAAGTATTTGGAATTATTTCAGAATATTTTGTTCTTTCAAAACATCCCATTAGTTCGTGTGAACAAGGAATTTCACAATCACTCTGTTTGGTTGGCCCTAAATGCACAATATGGCTCTTTTGCTGACCTAATGAACACAAATCTGTCTTGTTATGAGAAGCTTTGCTCTTTTTAAGACATCTTCACACTTCTCTGTCATTCTCAAAAGTGCAAAAATGATATGACAAGCCAGTGTGACTCAAGAAATTCACAGCTGCACTAAAAACCACAAGAAAGCAATCCTACTGTTGACTCATTTTGTGACTTTAGGCAAGCCACTTTAATGTGTGATCCCAAAGTGCCTGCAATCTAGCATATTCAGGTCATGTTGTAATATATACCGTCGCACGCAAGCACTTGGGGTGCGTCTGAACTACCCGACTGTCCACAGGGCAACGCGATCACTAATCACCTCTATTCTCTTCCCCGCAGAATAGTCAAGTGAGTTCTAGGATGGGTCGTGGTGTCATTTCAGGTACACTTCTTGAGGACCTGCCTCTTCCGCCTCAGGAGAAAGTTAAACAACCGCCATGCTTGGAGGCGGTATCCATGTGCACCTTGCCACCTAGTGAGCAGAGCTCTGAGAATTTAAAAACCTTTTGCCAAAGAGCTTATGAGGACCCCAGATATCCCGATTTATTTGTTTTCTTTAATAATAATAATAAGTTACATTTATTTAGTGCCTTTCACAGACCCATGGTCACTTTATATACAAAGTAAATTAAAAAAAGAATACAAAGAAGACAGACGTTTGTAGAAGAGGAAAGTTTTCAGTTGAGATTTAAAGGTGCAGAAAGAGGAGCAATCTCGGAGAGACTGAAGAAGAGAGTTCCAGAGTTGAGGGGCTATAGCACTGAAGGACCTGCCCTCCCAGGGTGGAGAGCCTGGTGCGTGGGACAGTAAGGAGATTACTGCTCGAGGACCTGAGAGAGCGACAAGGCGTGTAAGGAGCTAGTAACTGAGTGAGGTAGAGGGGGCAAGGTTACGTATGTAGGGCTTTGAAGCTAAGAAGCACCTCAACACTACTACTTTCAACGCTACTTTCAGTTTCGTCACTGAACGGGGTACCTGGCTGCTCCCCAACCCTTTCTGGTATTCTGTCTGTTTCGTTTACAGAATTACAACACATAAAGCTCAAAGGGGAGACTTTCACTCATACATATTCAATCAACATTTTTGTGGGGCCATCAATGAGGTCTGGGTAACCACTGTTAATGGGATTGTTCAATGACAGATCACCACAAATTAATTTTTGGATACTTTAATAACCTTTTAATTTTTATGTTAATTATTATTGTGTATTGAATAACACTATGTTATTGATATTATTAGTCAGTCAGTCATTGTCCAACCCGCTATATCCTAACACAGGGTCACGGAGCCAATGCAGGAAACAAACCCCGGACAGGACCCACACACTAGGGACAATTTAGGATCGCCAATGCACCTGACTTGCATGTCTTTGGACACAGGGAGAACATACAAACTCCACGCAGGGAGGACCCGGGTAAGCGAACCCGGGTCTCCTAACTGCAAGGCAGCAGCGCTACCCATTGCGCCACCGTGCTGCCCAGGCATGCAACCAGAAGACAATAAACAAAAAAAGTATCTTGTTTTGTTTTTGATTTCATTGGCACACAATTCATGGTTGGTTCCTATCTTGTGCTCTGTGTTGCCAAGATCATTTGTAGCCACATTCTTATAACCAGATACAAGCAAATTCTTGCAATGACTCTGCAGATGAATTACCATAGAGGTCTATGCGGTCCTGGACAAAGAGACTGGGTCGGCTCCAGAACACGTCAAATTGCCAGTCTGCACATAGGACTGATTCTTTTAGCACCTTCCCTGCTACCTGATATTTACTCAGTTTCTACCACATCCTGTCTCCCATGGTTCTCTGGTGACTTTCCATACATGGGATGCTTCCATAGAGACACAGTATGATAGATAGATAGATAGATAGATAGATAGATAGATAGATAGATAGATAGATAGATAGATA
>JANRMT010062834.1:6524826-6547273 GCA_026402145.1 Polypterus bichir lapradei
ATAGATAGATAGATAGATAGATAGATAGATAGATAGATAGATAGATACTTTATTAAGCCCCAAGGGGAAATTCACATACTCCAGTAGCAGCATACTGATAAAAAACAATATTAATTAAAGAGCAATAAATGCACAGTGCAAGTTAAACTCCGGGCAGGGCGCCAGCCCACCGCAGTTGATTATTATTATTTTTTTTAAAAACCCTTCTCATACAGCAGACACACCAAATATTTAAGCATAGTGGACTAAAGTTGCTTGTGAAGCCCCTCCAGAATTAGTTTTACTCTTTCCAAAGCAATTCAATATGAAAAGAACTAATTCTACTGATTTCCTAATAAAGCTGAGAAGCTCTTCAGAAGCAGGCGTGATTAGGACACTTCTTCTACCTCTCCACTTCATTCCAAGTAAGAGTATTTCCTTCACATTTGCACTGTTTATATCTGAGAGCTTCAAATTATCAACTGTACAATTTGTTTATACCACCTGTCGGGGTCAACATCATCTCAGACTTACTTACAGCTTTTTTGTATACAAATGAACTACATTGTGGATACAATTGGACCTTCATCCTTTGATCCCTGAGGGCCATCCTGTATTCAGAGTCCATTAGACTTGGAGAGTATTTTACTCACTTTGGGTCTTTCACCTGATCACCATTTTACAAGGACTTGACATAATCCTTTGTTATCATTTGTGATAAAATTGGAGACATCTTGTACCCTACATCTAGAACACAACTGTTGAGAGCAGGTTTGTGGTTCTAAAAAAATCCATTAATTAGAGAACTACCTCTTAATCCAAGCATTTCTTAAATAAATTCTTCTTCCAGTTTTGTCCCTACTGTATTCATAACTCTATATTCCGTATCTGAGAGGTGAGATTACTTTTAAAACCAGACCCAAGAGTACTTACACCACCTCGGAAGCACATCTGGGTCTGATGAACTTAATAAAAAGCAGGAATGCTGTCTCCCAGTAACTCTCTCCAGGTTATCCACAGGTGTCCAAAAGGGCTGCCTGTTCAGATTACATATCACATGCAGCCCAGCAGAAACCCAAACCAGAGGTATGCTGCCACCCAGTGTACTCCAGAGAAGATTGTACCAACAATTCTGACCCACACCCTCTTTACACCTACAATTTTGTGAACCCATGACCGGGTGCAAAATGCAAAATTCATCAGTCCATATATTTGTTACCTTATCCAATTTAATCCAGTAATAGGATTGCAGAAACCAACCATGGATGAAACTAAAACTAGACCAAAACTAGAGTAGCAGAAAGGAAAAGTCTTAAGGACGCCGGAAGAATACATGAAGTGCAAAGAGACTTGGCCTTGTCCTGGTTTTTGGACCCTTTTTTTTTTGCTTTCTTTGGAGCTGTGAGACAGTAGAACTAAGCACTGTGTCACCATGCTGGAATTCTAGTAGCAGTAGTAGCATTGTACTGCCATGTTGTAAGGTCCACTTTCAGTTGAGTTTCAGTCTTCTGACAGGTGGCCTCACATTATCCTTAACCACCCTCTCGTACAATGTGTACCGTTCCTCGAAACCCTTTTTCTACCCCAAGACAGCATGATTATAATATGCTCTGCCGATTCCTAAAGCGGCAGCAAAGAAGTGAAAAAAATGAATAAATGATCCGTAGTGTGAGTGACCAACACTGCTTTCCTACTAGTCACACAAGAAGTACAGAACACACACCAGCAGAAGCAAAATGTATAACTGGAAAAAAATACTATTGAAAATACTGTAAAGTACACACAACTTACAAATCAGGTATTTACACAAATCCCGCGCACTCACGGAGTGCAGTGCAAAACACTCCACTAATAAAGCATGAATACACAAATAACAATTATCATAAAGGATTAAAAGAGAATAAGGAAAGAAAGTCTTTTAAATGTCCATCAGTTGAGTTAGTTTTCTTAATGTCTGTCATTGTAAGGGTCACGTCAAGCCATACCAAAGTCACAAATCTACCACACACCGCCTCCTCACACAGGTATGTCAGGCCCTCTCCCAAATTCACCATTAATGGTTAAGAGAGTACTTTATGTTGTCAAGTCCTCTTGCCTTGTTTAAAAGTGAACCCGGGTTTACTGTACCTGATGCCTTCTGTAGGTGGCATAGTTTTTCCCTTGATATACACAGCTTTCTCTCTGGCGTTGTTCCTTACCTCTGTTTTTCCTTGTTACTACACCTTCATCTTTTTAGGTATGGTCCCCTTTAAGCATTTATTAGCCCTCCAAGCCAGGCACTCCTTCCCAGGTACTCCATAGGTTTCCAATGCCTATTCAGATTCTTTACTATTTACAGCAATTATGAAAAAGGTAAAACCAGATAATGACACTAAACATACATGACAACTGTTACAAATGAAGAAGTCATAGTTGATTTTGTGATGGTGAGCTGCTCAGGCCCTGATGTAGCAAAGCAGCTCCAGACCAGAACATGTTCTGCCACCATGCTTTACAGATGGTATCAGCTTCCTCTGGTCAAATGTTGTCTTTAGTTTTTACCAAACATGTGTTCTGCTGCTTTTGCCACATAGCTCCATCTTTGCCTCATCTGTCCAGAGCACACTGTTCTAGAAGGCCTGGGAAAAGTTTAGTCTTGCCCGGATGTTCTTCCAGGATGGCAAAGATTTCCTCCTGGCGCACCTCCCATGCAGATCTAATTTGTGCAGCCTTTTCCTAATGGCACCATCATGTACTTTGCCATCAACAGAGCTACCTGTAAGTCCTGTTACAAAATTCTGGGAGACTTCTTTCAACATCTTGTGCTCTGCTATCGGGCCTGGCCCAAACAAGATGGCAGTTGTTTGAAATCTTTTCCATTTGTAGATGATCATCCAGAAAATGATATGGTTGATTTCTAATTGTTTGAAGATCTTTTTTAATCCCTTCCAATGGGATTCCATTAATTCCATTCCTGCATTGTGAGGGGAATCATTTACGGCACCATGGCCATTGCTGAGGACCTGAGGGGCTGGACCAGGCCAAGGGGACGCCCACGTAGCACCTGGCAGTAGCAGACAGATGGTCATTTCCAGAGGGTGGAATAGACCACTTGTCTGCCTGGGGGGGTTGCCAACCCAGATCCTGAGCTGTTTTGTTGTTTGGTGGGTCCGGCAACACACTGTACCAGTGCACGCTCCCCAACCTGACCTGACCTGACATGGACTCACAGGCATCTATAACCTTCTTTTAGAAAGCCTCAGAGAGCTCTTCCGATCTCAGCATGGTGATAAAACACACGTCAACAATAAAGGGTAAACCAAACTAAATGTTTAAGGTTTAAATAAGACGGGTTCCTCCAAGATCCTCTCGAATGATGCAACTGATTCTTTTTTCAGATATTTGAGGTAACGATAAATGTAGGTGTTATCACACACGTGTGCTTGGGTGTCAACCAAAGGGACCAGAAAACACCAATTCCACGCCAGGCCAGGGGGCAGTGGGTTGCACTGAACCTCACTCTTATCTCTCCGCAGACCAAACACGAGAAATCCTGCCTCTATCCGATTATGCTAAGAAGACGTCACTTCCTGTCCCGGCCCCGAGGACGTCACTTCCTTTGAACTGTCTATAAAAACCCCTTATCCTCCATACTTGATCAGTTCTGTTTTGGACTCTAACCTGTACACATTGTATGTAAACTTAAGCCTTTTGCAGCCAGGGAAACTATACGGGTGGCTGCCAAAACCTTCATTGGGTGTCCGGTTGGTTATTTCACAGAGTGTACTAACTTTTTCCACATGTATAATTTGCATTCACGTTTATTTAAATTTTACAATGAACTGCATACTGTAAACATACCATGAGGTTTGCTATATTATACACATTTATCTACTGATACAGTTTCAATGAAAATCTAATTTTAATATGCCCACATATGTTAAAAAAGAAAAAAAAAAACAGTTTATGGGGTGTGCTTACTTTTTCACATAACAACCAGCTGGCCAGTGCATCCGCTGATCCAAATGACACAAGAAATATAAACAAGTGGCGGTCAGCCATTCCTAATGGCATTGTTTAAGCTATTGAGAAAATCCCCTGCTCAACAGCAGGATGGACCAGATTTACATGTTCAGTTCTACTGCTGATCATGGATTAAAAAAAGAAAAGTAGAAAAAAAATGTTTTCAGAATTTTTAAGGTTTAAGGATCTTTAGAAAGTACAACCACAAATAAATTGTGCATGAGAGCACAAAGAGTTAACCCCACCATACATTTGTATTTTTGTCCTTTTTTTATACTTTTACATAACTGCAGTTGAGCATTCAGTTCTAATTTTGTTAACAGCCCATCCGCTCTCACTTCTGTCTATCTGCAGGGCAAAGAACATCGTACATGCAATCTGAAGGCCACATGTCACCAACGTGCTGTCCCTCGCCTCAGGACTGAATGACAGCGGCTGTCATCAATATTGCATCACCCTATCATGTCAGGATTTTTTGACCATTTTCTGTGCCTTGTCATAAAATCCTCTGAAAGCTACAGCCTCAATAATCCTAATGTAACGAGAAAAGCAAAACACGATGCGCTGCCTGTCCAAGTGGGCCCATGTGAGCTGGAGGATTGAATCTCACAAATGTTGTAGTGGAGGCATTAGTGCATCCAGCAGGCGGGGGAGTCTTGCCGTGCCAGCTGCAAGTGAGGGTGACGTGATGATGTATATGCATGTGGGGATGGGGGGAGAGGAGGGGGCTTGGGTCACTCTTGTTAAAGTCCTGGATTAAAGACTGTGCTAGCCGCAGAAGAGATAATCTGTCGTTTATCAGATAATGAATTAAAAGGCACAACACACAATGGTGGCTGGGTGGAGGAAGTGTGCCGTCATTTGCTGTTTGCATAGGCAGGCCCACATCCACAACAGCAGTCATTTTACAATTGAGCTGTTAGGATCTCAGCTTCAATCTACCATAATATAAGTAACTGTCATCAGAAAATGAGAATAGTCACATGAGCTTCAAAAGGCCCTACTTCAGAACCGTTCATCCTGGTGTGTAGCACATCTACCAAAGTCACCTGTTAAACAAAGAGCTTGCAAAAGGTATCCTTAAGTGCAAAGTGAACTGAGGTGTTCGGCCAGTTCTCACTAAGCTGTGTCAAGAGTGGCTTCATCGCACACATCTGTCCATCAGGCAGCCAAATACCTTGGCAGAAACTTCCACTTGTCTGTTTTCAAAGGGGCTGTGGGTAGCCTGACTCTGTTCTAGTAACAGTAGGCACTTTAGACAGGACACAGAGTCAAATGAAAGCCAGCTCAAATACGGAAATGAACAGTGGTCCAAGTGGAATACCCTAAAGGAAAGAAATGGCTGCTTAATCAATTCATATTTTGAATAAGATGGTCCAGGGTGTCGAGTAATGAGTTTGGATGAACAGCCTGCATACCCACAGAAGCGAGTCAGAGACACATAGCACTTACTGTACATGACATGAAGCTCATTTCATCACATTTTGGAGTGTTCTTTTTATGTTTTAATAGCCTCATCAGATGTTATAATGTGATGTCCATCTAGTTTAAGGTTCACTCTGAATGCAATTTCGTTAACTCAGATATATGTACAGCGATGCCTTTCAAAATGTTGCTAAATGTAGAACAATCAGTAAAATACCCATTGAGATAATGGAATAAATGCTTACAGCAGTGCTACAAATTAATGGACTCCATTTCCCAGCTGCCCCAAGGGTAATTCCCTGATTGGACGTCTGGAACGGGCGCAGGGGCTGCTGGGGACAAGAAGGGCCGGCGGGAACTTTGAAAAGGAGCTAGCTAAGCCGCAAAGCCCCTATTGCCTGTGTTTGTGTTCACCTGTTTGTCTTGTCTGCCATAACCCCTGAGGAATATCGTTTATACCTTGCATCATGAACCTGTAAGGATGTATGGATTGTCTTGTGCCTGCTTTCCATGTCAGTAATGTTGGTTTGGTCATCATGCTTCATCGGAGGGAGCGCTCCCCAAATCTCATCTGCTCTCACTACATCAGGATTACCGGTAGGTCTGTTTATTATATTACTTACAGAAAGCTGTTCCCGGGGTCGTCATCTTTTACTCGGGTCTTGTTCAAAAAGCAGACACCATTTCTCCTTGTTGTTGTTTGTTTTAGACTGGCCCACCCCTACTACAAACCCTGAACTTAAGGTTCGTGGGGGTAAGGCCAGGTACGCCAGGGTCACTATTCATAAAAATTTAGAGTAGGTGCCTAATCTTAAAATAGTGTAAGGGTGCTTTCTGAACAAGAGCCTTTTACTCCATACCTCTTATTATTACTGCTGCATTTGGATTGTGTTAAGGACTTGGCCATGAGTGTTTATTAGGTGCTTATTATTGTGTGTTAGTATTTGTTATTGTCGTAGGGCAAGGGGAGGGTTCCTGTTTATTTAACTGTTTATACTTCCTTGTCATTGAATATATCACATAGCGATTTATTTGATTTGCTGTTAATTAGTGTCTCAGTGTGTGAGTGGTGTGAGTCGGGCCCAGGCTGGGTGCGTTCCTGGAATCTCCAAAAAAAAAATGTAAACAAATCGCCGTCCTGTCGACAGTGTGAATCTGAGCGGCACTGGACCACTTATGATGCTTTAAAAACACCCGGTTACGGCATTCATGGACTCTCTGAAGCTGGTACGTTAACATCACAGGGGACTGACGTCTATCCTGAAAGCACTAGGAGAACCCACATGGACACGGGGAGAACACACAAACTCCACACAGACAGCCACAAGGCTGCAGTTGTGAGGCAAGTGAGCTAAGCACTAGGCCACCATATTGACATGACAATAAAGCAGCACAAGTTAATATAGTTCTAAGTGTGTTTAAATATGACTGGTATGACTCTACAAACCCATATCTCTTAATTAGGTTTTACTTGAAATCTTCCAGCATTACAGCTAATGTTCTTTGTATGAGTTAAATGATATTCATTTCATATTGCAAAATAAAAAATCCATATACCCTCCTTTATAAGACAAATTAAATGCACTTTCAGTGTCTTTTCTTTGCAGTTGTTATGGTAGAGGGCGGCACGGTGGCTCAGTAGGTAGCGCTTCTGCCTCGCAGTTAGGAGACCTGCATGGAGTTTGTATGTTCTCCCCGTGTCTGTGTGGGTTTCCTCCGGGCGCTCCGGTTTCCTCCCACAGTCCAAAGACATGCAGGTTAGGTGCATTGGCAATTCTAAAATTGTCCTGTGTGTGTGCCCTGCAGTGGGCTGGCACCCTACCCGGGGTTTGTTTCCTGCCTTGTGCCCGGCATTGGCTCCAGCAGACCCCCATGACCCTGTGGTTAGGATATAGCGGGTTGGATAATGGATGGATGGATGTTATGGTAGATTAAAATTTGTCATATTGCACTACATTAAATCAAAGACTTTTTTGTACATACAGTAAAAAAGGTAACCAGGCACAGACAAGGGAGCTTTTAAAAAGGAGCAGTCTGTGAGACACTTTCATGCCTCCCTGGCTGATCAGGTACGTTTTACTGAATTAGGATGTTGGAATGTGTGCGTTAAACTTACAACATGCTGCCTGACGAATAGCACATAAGCCATGTGGAAGATCTTTACGCTATGAATTTCAATAAATACGTCTTAGACAGAGATGTTACCCAAACTGGAGCTTTCTGTTTGCCTGAAAGAGTTCATTACAGAATGATTCTCAATCCAAAGGCATGTTTTGTAAGTCATTCATAATCCATTTTATTTATGTCTTCACATTTTGGGGCCTTATTGACCATCTAACTTTTGTTTCAAACTTCTCTTTTGACGAGACTATTCTTTATAATAACCTAAAATAAACGTCTTTTACTTAATTCTGAAAATCACTCACTTGAAGAAACTGCATACACTGCATTTTAGTGTCTAAAGCTTACAAGCAATTGGCATTTTAAAAAAACAAAAAGGAACAAAAATCCTTTGTTCCATTGATCAGTCAAAATAATTAGAACAAGTAAAATCAACATAAAGCACCCCCTTGCCTTGCTACACTCGATTGATTTCAAAAGGCCGCATTATCCTTAAGAGACAGCAGGAGTTTTCTTCTCACACACTGGACCTTTAAGGCAAAGGGCTATCAGTAATGGTTAAAGAAGAGGATATTCATAAACTAAATGACACCTTTCTCTGTTGGAGATGGCACTGGTGTTTGGTGTGTTTTTAAATAAGGACATGCAAGCCGTTTGCTTTTCAAACTACGGACTCTGAAGACTTTATCCTCTTATGCAGTTGCCCATTTTGGCTTTCCCTTTCTTCTTCTATCCTGGTTAGATTCAGTACGGCCATTTCTCTCAAGACAGTAATGGACACCTTGGTATGAAGTCTTCTGTTTCTTGACAATGTGTCACACTGAACAGCCATCACTCTGCATTTAAAACAATAGATAGATGTGTCTGTTGGCCATTTGTGAATCCTGAACTGAGCTTTAGGAATGTCATTACCTTGAAACCCAAATGAACAGAATAACAGGTTTCAGCGGTGCTAATGCAATTACAAAGGTTTCTCTAATAACTTGCTAGCATTACCACACGACTAATATATATAAGTCGTGGCTTATATACTTATATATACTTATATATTTGGCTTATATACATATAAGTTTGGCTTATATGTATATAAGCCAAATACCACTGACTCACTCATCACGAAATCTCCCGAACCATGAGGACTTGGAACTTGAAATTTGGAATGTAGGTTACTCTTGGCCCATAGGTGTTTGCTAAGAAACGGTTTTAAAAAATGTGTGGTCCAAGCACGAAATTTCTTATAGGTTTTTAGACCCGTTTGTATGTCTGTCCGCTTTTCACGAGAGAACTACTTAACGTATTTAGATCTGTTTTTTTTGTATAATTTGCTTGAACATGCCGTTGATTTTGCAACTTTCTCATTGCGCTAAGTATCATAGTTCGTTTGTGGTACCGATTTATTAGTGCAAATCCGAGAGAGACTCATTGGGCTGCAGGGCCCTCCTCACTCACGAGTCTGCCCCGGGGACTAACCATAACTCCGCTTAGTTTCCGAATGAGAGAACTACTTAATGTATTTAGATCTGTTTTTTTTTTGTAGACTTTGCTTGAACATTCTAGTTGATTTTGCGACTTCTCTCATTGCGCTAAGAATCATAGTTCGCTTGCAGGAGTGATATATTCACACTAATCCGAGACAGAGGTTGCGGGAGGGGCAAGAGTGACGTCATGAGTAGAGTGCTGGGCGGGGCCCTCCTCACTGTCCTGTTTCACTAATACGTGGGTGAAGCCGCGGGGGACGGTTAGTTATGGATAAGCTAAGGGGCTTTACCATTAGGACAGTGAAGGAATGGCTGCTGAAAATGGGGCTTTGAAGTCATAGGTGAATAATAAATTTAAAACCCGTCATTTTTTTTTTCAAGCAGTAATAGTTAATAGCAGCACTAGCTATGTCTTGACTGTATCTTTAAATTAATTTAATGGCATATGTATAAAAAAGGAATCAATTTATATCAAAAACATGAACATTTCTGGGTGACACCAAACTTTTGACTTGTAATGTATAAACAGAGCGACTAATGCAAGAGAAAGCCATACTGTTAGAGACGTCTACACACACACATAGACACACAGAGTTTATAAATAGACTAGACATTAAGCCTGTTACAATAACGGGCGCTAGAACAGTAGTGCATAAACATTAGTAGGAACAGTCTATATTAAATGGCAAGGGACCTTGTATGTGGCTGTAATATGTGTCACTGTATTGTGTGCCTTTAATTTTCTCTCTCAGTAATACTGGTTTTTATTTCCATAAAATGCCTGTAATTTTGTACAACAGTAATACAGTGGAACCCCGGCTCATGACCATAATTCGTTCCAAAACTCTGGTTCTAACCCGATTTGGTCGTGAACCAAAGTAATTTCCCCCCATAGGATTGTATGTAAATACAATTAATCCATTCCAGACCGTATGAACTGTATGTAAATATATATTTTTTTACGTTTTTAAGCACAAATATAGTTAATTATACCACTGAATGCACAGCGTAATAGTAAACTAAATGTATAAACATTGAATAACACTAAGAAAACTTTGAACAACTGAGAAAACTAAGACTGGAAGAGTTCGCGCTATAGCCTTACAACCCGCTCGCTAAAAACACCTTTTTTAATGAGTTTTAAGCACAGGGAAAAAAATGAACAGTTGAAAAATTAATAAACAACCAAGAAAAGTAACACTGCAACAATGCACACGCACACCTGTGTGTGTGTGTGTGTGTGTGCGTCCCGCGCGCGCCTGTGTGTGTGTGTGCGTCCCGCGCGCGTCTGTGTGTGTGTGTGTGCGTCCCGCGCGCGCCTGTGTGTGTGCGTCCCGCGCGCGCCTGTGTGTGTGCGTCCCGCGCGCGCCTGTGTGTGTGTGTGTGTGTGCGTCCCGCGCGCACCTGTGTGTGTGTGTGTGTGTGTGCGTCCCGCGGGCGCCTGTGTGTGTGTGTGTGTGCGTGTATGCGTGCGTGTGTCTGTCGTGCACATGCCTGTGTGTGCGTGTCTGTCTCTCATGAGTCTATGTATGTGTCTGCACGGGGAATGCACAGGATGAGACTGAACACGTGCCGTGTGACCCCGCGCATGCGCACTTCACCAGAAGACACACACGGACACCTGGACGCACACAGGGCTTTTATTAAAGAGGATTATAAGTCTGCTTCCTATATATATATACAGGCCATTTATTTTGCTTGTGAATAAATACATCCTAGCAAAATCCCTAAAGCACACCATTTACTTTTGCTTACAAATCCATCTATCCACTGATTTTATCACTGTAATCCAAATTACTTTTTTTGTTGGGTCTCAAACTGCTCCCAAAACTTAAAGATGACAATCTTTCTAGCTTTTATTCTGCCTTGTTTGTCTTCCTGCTCCATGAGCGCAGGTTAAGCACATTCTCATGTGTTGTCTAAATGCAGACAGGCGCACCTCCGCTCTCGTGCCAGTCGTATATGCCGATGAATGTACTTATACAAGTCCATGTTTACTCCCACAGTTCCACTAAAGGTGAGTGTTGTGGCTATACACTCACATATAAATCCCATTTATAAATTGTTCCCACGTGTATATGTCAATGTCTTCTTTAGAACTTGTAGTATCTTCCTGCCTACGCTTTTCTTAATCACAGAAAGATATCCTTCCCTGTTTACTGCTAACTCTTATCTACTCATGGCCGCTAACAAACTGCAACTGTAACATCAAATCCCAACTTCAGTCCTACCCCAGCAGGTTTTATAAAATGCACCACCTCTGCTGCAGAAGGTTGCTTCAAACAAGAAACCTGAGATGATCCCATCTCCTTTTGTGCACTTCATTCACCAGACTGATGTATGTGGAGGAGTTGTTGTAATTGTGCTGATCCACCTAAATAACTTCACCATAACCAGTCAGTGCACAGACACACTATGGACAGCAATGAATCATTTACATTACACACTGCGAGAATGAAATCTAAGCAAGTCAAAAGTATTTATATCATGACATTAAATCTTGTTTCTCTTATTGTAAGAATTATTGACTTGTCAAAAAGTTTGTATTTACGATTACTTAGCCTACTTTAAGAAACCTCATTGGCAGATTTTTTTTTGCTAAATAAAAACAAGACAAGACCCAATTAAAGTTTTTTTTTTTTGTAGCTTTTGCATATTCATTTTTTGCCGTGCATATCTGTTATTCTTTAGAAAGCAGAACACTTACCGATAAATAAACTTTTTAACGTTTGTGGAAAGTCACCATAGTGGGATATGCACTGATTATTTCTAGAAAACGAATTCGCCTTCATCGCACTTTTCAAATATGCCCACAATGCATATCAATATGAACTTGACAGAGACATTTTTTGCAGTGAGATAACAGGTTTTCAATCACATTCACACTGCGAGGCGGCTCACATAACTGAGACGTGAGCGCAGCGCTAACCCTCCCCCATGCCGTCTCCTCGCTTGCCTGCATCTCCCTTTCTGCCTTCCTGGTTGCCTTCACAGCCTCACACGGCCCATGTCGGCACTCACTGTGGCTAGCTGGCCAGGTGATGACATTAACAGCAAATCAGCTCTCGCAAAAAAAAGGGGAGCATCTGAAAAAATGGCATGCGGCAAGAAAAAGGCCTAGAAGTCGTCTACCAACACACACACACACACACACACACACACACACACAGAGCCTCTGGTGAGCTCTGAAATCATCAGTAATCCTTTTTATTATGTAATGGTACAACATCAGGCACTTAGCATGTGCTCATGACACTCAATCGTAAACCTTTGGTGTTTCCTGGATATCATTTTTTTGAACATTTTGGATTACTTGATCAAATGAGAAATTGTTCAAATAAGAAAAAAATTCCAAATTTCAGTATCTTAAAATAAAAATAAAACTGAAAAAGTTAAAGGCAGCACAAGAAGCCAACAATCTGAATTGATTCAAAAGTGAAAATGAAATGACAGCAATAGACTCAAAGAGCAACGCTGATCGTAAATGATTCTAAAAACGCCTCCGAGTGCCTAAAAGGTGAGGGCCAACATGTAACGTGTAGCCTTTTCTAATTTCATGGCTTCTCCACACAACACAGCACTACAATGGCACTGCTGTAAATCAGCCTTATTACGTAATGCTCCAGAAAGATTTTGTTCACGTTGAACACAATGACACATTCTAGCAGGATGCAGCAAAAAGCAGCAGCCACATGTCCTGTCGTCCTGCCAAAATAATAACGAGAAGAAAAAGAAAGCATAGAAAAAACACATTTTTTTGCTCTATCATTAATGCTCCAATAACCTAAAGTAAATACCCAGAGGTTAATTGTTCATACAATATAAGGGAAAGAAAATAAATGAAAAATCTACGTTATTTGGAAATGATTCTATACGAGAAAAGAAATTCAAGTGAATTATTTACAGCTTCTACCAGTTATCTATTAGTAACTGAAGTTATCCAAACTCTCTCATCAGCTGGATCATTTAACAGCATTTACATAAGAAAACAGCAACTAGTTTTTAGTAATTTTGAAAATTATCTCAATTTGGTATTCTAATAATAAATACAAATTTAAACTGTAGCCCAATTTCAAAACATATGCAAAGACAGACTCTTTTTTATTGTGTTTTAAAGAATGATTATAAACTGTACATCCAGGATAAGTGTCTGTCTGTGTGTCCGTCCAGTTGTTATGTCTCTGTCTCAGAGGCGGCCTTAGGAGTACGCGGGGCCTTGGGCGAGTGTCATATGCGGGGCCGAGAACCATGAGTGTAGGCTATATACCGTTCCACCACGCTCATGGGCTTGTCCGCCTCTAATGCTGTATGCCTTATTATTGTTAAAAAACATGGTGCCTTATTCTGAAGAAATCCACCACGTACCATATTTCAGTCTATAACGGATTTGAATGTCTTGCAGAGGCCCCGCATATTTGTATGATGAGCTGACGGTGACAAAAGAATCTCCTATCGCAGGAGCGGGGCCTGGGGCGATTGCCCTAGTTGCCACCCCCAAAGGCCGCCTCTGTCTGTCTTTCCAAAAGATCGCACAATGCAACATTATTATTCAATGTGTTGCCTTTGTCATTCCAACAGATGGTGCAGCACAGATATTAACACTGCTTTTATGACTCAAATGCCAAATGGCATGTAATTGAGTGGAGCACTGCAAACATTAATGCTGCGGTCCAACTTGATCTCTATGGTGACCCAGATGAGTCTTAGATGGGTAGCACAGCTAGTAGCCGTATGTTTGTAATTGTGTGAGTTTAAAGTGCATTTGCTGCCTGTACAGCACTAATCTTTTCTTTTTCTATAGTAACAGACTGTATGTATGCTCTACCTACAGAGAGACATATACTTGAGGTGTGTGTGTATAAATAAATTATGTGTGCACATATGATGTATATGTATTGAGTATACATTGTACACATGCAGAATAACCATCTGTCTGCCCAACCTGGGTATCAATTTCAGGAGCATGAGGGGTCAATGCCTATCATAGCACTATTGGGGGCAAGCTGAGTATTCAGTCTTGGATGTTGCAGCAGTTCATCGCAGGTAGCACATCCATGTTCACCTACACTAAGTTTAAACTGCATGTATTTCAACTGAGACAACGTAGGAACAACGGTTGTTAGGTTGTGACCTGACCAGGCCAGCATTTGGAAAACCAGTTTCCTGGACCTGTAAGGCAACAGCGCTAGTCCCTGCACCACCACACTGCCAACTTACGGCATAACTACGTATGTAAGCTGCAATATACTGTATAAACAGCATCAAAATACTGGATGTGTGTATGTGGTATGCACATAGCATAATAAACTGTAGATAAACATCATGAGTGTTCATTTGTAGATACTGCAGCTTTAAAATAAATGTGCCAAAGTAATGCCATAGGGGAACCATTTTAATTCCATAATGAACCCTTCATGTGAAGGTTCCAGGAAGAACCTCTTATTAGAGAATACATAAATAAATCATGAATAGATAGTTTTGTGCACTAGCAGTGAGTTCCTGATTTCAAAGGATCTTTTGCTGTGTACAATAACAGGTTTCCTTAATCTGTTAATATTCTACTAGGTGGCCTACTATACATTAAAGATGTCTGTTTTGTCCTCATATTATCTCAAAGAACCACTTTCATATGCAAAGAGCCGTTCCCAGAGTGAGATGGTTCTTTGTCAAGCATTGGTTCAGTTAGGAGCCACACAACGCAGTGAAGGACAGCATGGTGGCACAGTAGTAGCGCCACTGCCTCGCAGTAAGTAGACAGGGGTCTGCGTCCTGGGTCCTCCCTGGCTGGCGTTTACATGTTCTCCTCGTGTCTGTGTGGGCTTCCTCTCACTGTCCGAAGTTATGCAGGTTCAGTGGCCTTAGTGTGTTGGTGGTGTGTGTGATAGACTGGAGCCCTGTCCAGGGTTTATTCCTGCCATGTGGTAGCTCTGGCACACCCCGTGAAACTGTTCAGAACTAAGTGGCCTAGAAAATGACTGACTGACTGACAAGCCCAGGGAAGAGCCATTATAGAAGCAGTATTGTTGAGAGTCAGTCAGGCAGTCATTCTCTAACCTGCTATATCCTAACTACAGGGTCACGGGGGTCTGCTGGAGCCAATCCCAGCCAACACAGGAGCAAGGCAGGAACAAATCCCTGGGCAGTGCGCCAGCCCACCACAGGGTGCACACACACACACACCAAGCACACACTAGGGACAATTTAGAATCGCCAATGCACCCAACCTGCATGTCTTTGGACTGTAGGAGGAAACCAGAGTACCCAAAGGAAACCCACGCAGACACAAGGAGGACCTGCAAACTCCATGCAGGGAGGACCCGGGAAGCAACCCCAGGTCTTCTTACTGCGAGGCAGCAGCGCTACTCACTGTGCCACCGTGCCACCCCATTGTTAAGAGTGGGCAGGTAATTTTGTGTCTGTATACTGTACATAGTACAAATGTACAGACAAAGAATACAAGTATAGCTATAATATCGTATTCGCATATATACATACATATATAAAATATAAACTATATTTTAGAAGCAAGAGTGGGGGTTCTCGTAGTATCTTTTGACTTTTCACTTTAAAATAAACTTTTGCCCCAATCAAAAATGTTTGCTAACACAGCCTTACTCCAACAAATTCATATACATGTTGCATATATATATATATACTGTATATGGAGAAGCATTATAAAGTCAAAGTTCGCTTAACATTATCAACGCAGTCAAAGTGAGGCAGAAACTCTTTGAGCTGCCTATCATGGTGTCCAGCAGCCTCTTGTCAGATATCCCAGCTGCCCCGGCTGTGGCAGGTACGAGGTAAAAGCCAGTCCTGTAACCGATTGAAAATGTCAACAGTAAAGGAATTATGCAGAAGTCTACAAATGAAACCATAATCATATGAAAACTTTATTAATGATGCTTTCATATGTTATTTATGAATTTATTCTATTAACTCTGTTTAAATTAAATATTCTGGAAGTTTCAAAGTGCAAACACACCTTATAAAAACCATGTATATATGAAAAGCATATATACGGTATACATATACATAAAAACAATATACATTACATACACACACGTAAACATATATACATCTACAATTGAGTGTGTGTGTGTGTATAAAATGATCAGAATGAAGAAGACTAGGCACAAATACAGGGAACAATATGGTAGTAGTGCAAAATTCTACAATAGCATTAAGTGACGTGACTGGGCTCCTTCATTGCAGCTTTGAAATGAGCACATAAAACGGAACGCCATGCATCTCAGTGACACGTTGCATGTGAGTACACACAGGAAAAGCAATGCTAGGGTGAACGATGCTAAGCGGCCCGTCTTAGAAGTCCTTCCTTTGGCTTGGAAGCCAGTCTTCTGTCTACAGGATCTGTGATTCTATACACAACAGACACAATCCTCGAGAAGCACAGGGGTTAATATTAAAAATAAAGTGATCTTGATGGTCTGAGGCAAGTATGATACATAATGAAAGAAAAATGATGCAAGAGCTTGGCTTTTAATGACTGCATGCATTCTGTTATGTATATCCAGTTAAGAAATCCTGTGATCAGTGGGTGATCCTTTACAGAGCGCCACTCAAGTGTTACGAGAAAGCGCAATCCCCTGATTTGAAAGGTGTACCTAAGTGTATCCAGCAGAAAAAGAAGAAGAAAAAAAAAAAAGACTTGCTTGTCTTTTTTGCTGTTGCTGTTATTGTACAAATTCCATATTAAAGATCAAAAACGTGTCATGGTAGCAAATCCCAGGAGTTCTGAGTCTAATGTTCCCTGAAGCTTGTTACAATCGTATTAAATGTGGGAGTTTGTCGGAGAGCCTCTTCCTGCCTTACCCCTGAATTGAATCTAGTTTCCGTTTGTAAATCCGCAAGCTTTCCTTTCCATCTACAATGAGAAGATTTCCCCGTCACCTTTGACGTTGTCTTCATGTAGCTCAGCACTTTATTTTTTTTTTCCACAGTTTTGCAGGATTTTTTTTTTTGTTTGTTTTATTCTGTTCTGTTAAAATGAGAACCTGAAAGATCTGAAGCACTGTTCCCATATGCATATGGCCACAGAGCTAAATAATTGTCAGTTTACAGTGCTGGATTTTTTTAAGACAGAATCAGATATTTTGTGCTTTAAAATTTTTTGCAGTTCTTTTTTGGACGGGAGATTCTTGGCACTTCAGCTTATGTTCTTTTGTTGTTACCGTTTAGCATTTGTAAAGGCATGTGAAAGTAGTACTCCATGCTGAGCTGTGCAGCTCCCCGCTTTCTAATCACCTCCGAGCCAATGAAACAGTCCCATGGTTAAGAGAAAATGTATTCCTTGGAGTTGAACCGGTTTCTGGACGGAAGTTTGTTTTTTAGCATCTTACCTTTTTTCGCACTGGATGCTATTTTTCGCCCTCTCTATCTTGCCCACCATTTTTGGTCACTTTTTAAAGTGGTCATGGTAGGCCGCGTGCTTTGCTATTAAGCTTGCTGAAGGCTTATTGCTGGTCCTCTTCACTAAAACCCTGGCCACAGGGATCTTTGTCCTTGGTTGGTCGCTTTTTGCTGCTTGGTGATGCCCTGTCGAAGTGAGGTTAGGGGCTAGAGCTCCCTGACTTGCAGAATGAGAAGGTATTTGCTTGACGCTCACAGGAATCTTTGAGTCTCTGGGTAGGCTTGTGCTTCCCTTTAGGGAGCGAAATGTACTTTCAGAAGATGGTGTTAGCTTAGGCCCTGACATAGACGTGCTTGTCACGTCCTCATCAGAAACAACTCCAGGAAGACTTTCATCTGGGTCACCATAGAGATCAAACAAAGCATCCCCACTGTAGCTGTCTCTTGGCAGGCTATCCTTAGGTACAAATCTACTGCTGCCACTTTCATCTTCTGGTCCAGGAGTCGTGGAGTCCCAGTAGCCTTCATCACTATTCGGGACGCTCTCCTGCATGTCTCTCTCTTTGTTTCGCTCCCCATCTTTATGTGTTTTACTAACGCGGCTGTTACCGCTGATTGGTATTTTGCTGAGGCCCAAGGATTTCATGACGCTACTGTTCGCTGCCCCCTCTACACTCTTTTCACGTATCTTGCTTTGGACCTCTGGGGTACCCTCCTTCTTCATCTCATTCACTCGTTCCTTACTTTGTGGCAGGATATCCCAAAATCTTTGCAGATCCGCTTCATCAGCTTCATCTGGAGTAGCCATTTCTTCACCTCCACCTTGGTAGGTCACAACACCACTGCTCTGGGTCTTCTTGGGAGGGAATTTCACTTTACTTTTTAGATGTAAGGCCTTCTCCAGGGAGGCCCCGCTGTTGCTAATGCCATTCCCACTTCCTGCCTCCTCTTCATGATCTGCTATAATATCTCCACAGCCAGTCAAGGAGTCAAAGCTCTTCAGAGAGGTAACATCGGTGAACATGGAGCAAATGCGATCAATGCATTGCTCAGCTGGGGGATCGATACCTGAAAGTTCAGGAGGTGTAATAGTAGTGGTAGGTACAGGAGAGCACGGGACAATCTCTGGAGAACTGCTACCACTGCACTGTGGGTTAGGCATCAAACTCACCTCTGAAAGTTGGCCGGCAATAACTTCTGGCAGATCCTCAACTTCTGGTCTGGCAACTTTGGAGGCTTCCACTTGCCCTTGACTCTCTTCCTCACTTTCAGCCACATCCCCTCCCTCTTGCTCATCTGCATCCTTGTACAGATTCGGAAGAATACCCTCGGTGTCCGCTGTTTTCTCAGTTGCGTCCCCTGTTGAGGCGGCTTGTGGCTCCTCACTCGGTACTATCAATACTGCGTCTTCCACATCCTCGTTTGTGTTGAGCTCAGGCTCTGACTCGGGCACTTGCTGCACTTCTTCCTTAATAAATTCCAGGCTAGAAGTCAAGGAAACTGGGCAGGGGGCATCAAGAGGAGGATCAGATGCTTCCCCCCTTTCCTCTTTGGAATTTTTCTCTTTTTTGTGCCAGCGCATATTGTTAAGGAGTCCCTTTAGTCCTTTCTTTTGTTTAGAGCTCGCCTTAGGCTCTGGGTTTTCCCCTCTGCTGCTTTCAGCTTTGCCATTCTTTTTTAGAATGGAAAAGAAGCTGAGCGACTTACTCACCGGGCCTCCAGCTGCCTCCACGGGTCCACTGACAGCCTTTGCACACAAAGTAATATTCAGGTGATCGTTACTGGAAGATTCCTCTTTTCTGCTGCCCTCCAAGACGGCCTCAGCTAATCCATCGTGGGTCCTGCTTCTCACAAGCCCCGCTTTGCCAGAGCTTTTGGTTTCCCCTTTGCTCTTCATTCCAAAGATACTGGGGACAGTGCTGCCTGCTTTCCTCTTTCGGAACAATTTAAAAGCAGCCTTGTTAATCTTTCCTGAAGGCGGAGGCTCCGTGAGCGGAGGCTCACTGCACTCACAATGCAAGTCCATGTCTGCCGCGGTTGCTGCTCCTGCTTGTTTTTCTTCTGCAGACCCCCGCAGAAGCCTGATGCTGGCTTTCTCACTGGCAGCCTCGCTGCTGCGCCTGCTAGTCTCCATGACAACCAGAGGGATAAGCAGCTTTCGTCAGCTATGGACGAGAGCCAGTCCACTGTCATCCATGCTAAATCAACCTGAGCCACAACAGCAGAGGGAGATATAAAAGGGTCCCTTTTTCCTAATAGATTTCTAGGTTAACCACTTCATTACTGAGGATGTGGATAAAGCAGTTTGATCCTAATCTGTCTGCCGAAGAGCAAGCACCCACTGAAGAAATCTCTTAAGCCTCGTTTTCCCGAACAGTTATAACCCAATAAGAAGGATTAAAGAGAAAAAACAAATTCTGCAGTTCCAGCAGAGAGATGTATTAAAACATTTAAGAAAATGGACTACATTTTTCCTTGACTGTGGTGACAAAACAATGCTAACTAACCAGTTTATTCTTGCCATATGGGTGTCTGCACTAACCTCCCTAAAGTCATTTAGCATCCATCCATTCAGAATCTCTGCCTACTTCTTTTGGGTCAGGCTAAGCCAGTCAGAGGAGTAAAGACCATAAGGCAGGAGCCCACCCTAGGGAGTACATCTTCTGAGCTTCATCCACCATGTCTGTGCAATTCTGCTTATAACCACATTCATTATTTTGTTTCCTGCGGTGGGCTGGTGCCCTGCCCGGGGTTTGTTCCTGCCTTGCACCCTGTGTTGGCTGGGATTGGCTCCAGCAGACCCCCGTGACCCTGTAGTTAGGATATAGCGGGTTGGATAATGGATGGATGGGTGGATTATTCTGTTTCTTTATCAGTTAATGCTTTATATAGCACCTTTCTCTGTATGTAGGATATTTATGTGTTCTCAAAACGTCCTTTAAATAAAGCTCAGCATCACCCACTGAAAACAGACTTCTACGTCCCTCTCCCTTTCTACGTTCCAAATCTCAGCATTCAGATCATTTGGGCGTCACATTATCTTCAACTGTTTCCCACACACTAAACTACCATGCCAGGGTCATTCATCTCACCTGCCAAAGATCGTTCACACTTCCTGCCTTTCATTTCATCTGTGTGTTGCCTTCTGCTCTCCACAATCAGCTGGCTGCATGCTGTTGTCACTTTCCATGATGGCTTAACTGAGCCAATTGCCTCTAGTAAACAGAGTATGGTACTTTAACTTTGCACTTTTATTCCTCTACATTTCCCGGACCTGGAAAGGAAGATACTGTAGCTGTGCAGACAAGCTCTTGGTCTCCTGCCCTTTCTCATTTTTCATCTCTCCCATTTACTGTATACTTCCACTACATACTGGCAGTATGTATTATGAACTTCAAAGTCCTAAACAATGACTCAAAATGCCAAGTGAGGGAGGATATAATCAACAAACCGACACCAGTCACACATAAAGGGCAAAAAAGAATCTTCATAAATAAAAGATTTATTTTCAGAAAAAGGTCTGTTAAGCAGTGAAGCTCCGAAGACCACAAAAGGCACAGCTGGGATTGTGTGAAAAGGCAAAAGGCAATCCAAGGCAAAGAAAGTCACAACCACAGATCCATTAAACATAGTGAAAACAGAGCACAGAGGTCAAAAATCCAAAAATTCACAAAATAATCAAATAGCAAAATACACAGGGAAACTCACCACCATTACAAGCACATTCAATGAACCGCAAGGGACTGTACGTTGCCCCCTCCTTTATAGGGCTAAGTGGAGTCCCTTGATGGTGATGAGCAGGTGGTCCCTGCCTCTTGGGGGATCACTAACAACACACATGGAGCACATCAGATTATACATGACCATAAGCAGACTAAATAATCAGTTCTGTTAATATAAAATATTCACTAAATTAACATAAAAACACAATTTGAACTACAATTGTGGGGAACTCTAGCTGAAACACAAAAGTATAGTGGAACATAATTATTGGCTGTTGTCAGTAGGTGGTGATATCAAGCCTTCCTCAAAACCTAAAAAAACTAAAGTATAAAGAAACAAAGATGTGCGTCTTGGAAACTGCAGGTCTGACATTGTGGTCAGCAACACAGGAGCGCCACAGGGGACTGTACTTTCTCGGGTCCTGTTCAGCCAATACAACTCGGAGTCCTGCCATGTGCAAAAGTTCGCTGACGACACTGCTATCGTGGGCTGCATCAGGAGTGGGCAGGAGGAGGAGTACAGGAAGCTAATCAAAGACTTTGTTAAATGGTGCGACTCAAACCACTTACACCTGAACATCAGCAAGACCAAGGAACTGGTGGTAGATTTTAGGAGGCCCAGGCCCCTTATGGACCCCATGATCATCAGAGGAGACTGTGTACAGAGGGTACAGACCTATAAATACCTGGGAGTGCAGCTGGATGACAAATTGGACTGGACTGCCAATACTGATGCTCTGTGTAAGAAAGGTCAGAGCCGACTATACTTTCTTAGAAGGTTGGTGTCCTTCAACATCTGCAATAAGATGCTGCAGATGTTCTACCAGACGGTCGTGGCGAGTGCCCTCTTCTACGCGATGGTGTGCTGGGGAGGCAGCATAAAGATGAAGGACGCCTCACACCTGGACAAACTTGTTAGGAAGGCAGGCTTTATTGTAGGAATAAAGCTGGACAGTTTAACATCTGTGGCAGAGCGACGGGCATTAAGCAAACTCCTGTCAATCATGGAGAATCCACTGCATCCACTGAACAGTGTCATCTCCAGGCAGAGGAGTAGCTTCAGTGACAGACTTTTGTCACTGTCCTGCTCCACTGACAGACTGAGGAGATCGTTCCTCCCCCACACTATGCGACTTCAATTCCACCCGGGGGAGTAAATGCTAACATTATGCAAAGTTATTGTGTGCTTTTTCATGCATTTTATTACTCTTTAATTTAATATTGCTTTTTTTTTTGTATCAGTATACTGCTGTTGGATTATGTGAATTTCCCCTTGGGATTAATAAAGTATCTATCTATCTATCTATCTATCTATCTATCTATCTATCTATCTATCTATCTATCTATCTA
>JANRMT010062834.1:6575709-6612390 GCA_026402145.1 Polypterus bichir lapradei
TATCTATCTATCTATCTATCTATCTATCTATCTATCTATCTATCTATCTATCTATCTATCTATCTATCATATTTGGAACTGGACAAGATAATCTTTATACACAGTTGCATCTTGCTGTGGGGGTGATTCTACAATTGTAGTCCACTGCAAAAACAGACAGTCTCACTGTCAATTAGAAAACTGAACACTGCAGAACCAAAAATCTGAACATTGGCACTGGGCCTGATCCAAGTCCTGTTGTGTTTCACTTCAGGGGTGAAGTCAAATCAATAATCCAGATGTGACTCCCACAGCAGTTACTTGATACTGTCATGTACGTAGCTGATTGACTATGTTTTGCATTTGAAATAAATGTAAAGGTGCTTTTATTTGACATGATAGAACAGTGAGCCTAGTAGGTAGATTGGCAGTTCATCCAACTCCACTCCTTAGACATCTGATTCTGTAGTGAGGACATCTCTGCTGAGTCACCAAATATTTTCTCTGACCCAAGGGGGATGCACTGCCTGAGCAGAACCCAGATACAATACAATACATGTGACACTGACACTGAGCTACACATTTAGAACATGACAGAAGTTAAACATTAACAAATATAAAATAAAATCATAAATACTGTATGAAGAAACAAGAGCTCACATAAGAAGCTCAGCTGTTCCAATATCTCATCCTGATTCTTCTTAAAGGCTGTCAAAGTTTCTGCTTCAACTCCATGTCTCAGTAGTTTATCCAGAGTCCACTACTCTTTACATAAAGAAGTGCTTCCTGGCTTCAGTCTTTAATGCACTTCCTTTAATTTCCAATAACGTCCTCGAATATGTGATTCACACTTAAGCTGAAAGAATATCGATGGATCTACTTTATTAATGTCTTTGAGGATTTTAAATACCTGGATTAGGTTCCCATGCCGTCACCACTGCTTGACACTTAACAGGTTTAATTCTCTGAGTCTGTCAGAGTAGGACATGTCCTTAAGTCTTGGGTTGCTGTCTTCTGCACGGCTTCAAGTGCTGCTCTGTCTTTTTTGTACTGTGGTGAGGAGAACTACACAAAATACCCCAGATGTGGTCTTACGAGTGCATTATATAGCTTGAGCAGAACGTCCCTTGACTTAAATTCAACAGTTTTTATGATATAACCTAACATTTTATTTGCCTTTTTAATTGCTCTGTACATTGCTTAGTTGACGATGGATGTTGCGTCAACATATACCCCTAAATCCTTTTCAGAGGTTCCTACCTATATAACAGTCTCCCATCTTGTATTTAGAATCGATGTTCCTTTTGCGCTTTTCTACATTAAACTGCAATTTCCAAGTGCTTGCCTAGCTGTGAAGTTTGCCCTGGTCTTTTTCTGGTAACATATTTCACTAATGCATACTACCTTACAGTTAAGCCATATTTTCACAAAAGTGTTTCGTGCTTGCTCTAAAGATTGTTCATGTGGTACATTCTAGAAAACACCATCACCACAAACCTGGGTGATCAGCACCACCTCCCTTCCTCATTTGCCTCATCATGCTTTGCTGGGAGCATACAACTTTGTCCCTTCCACTCTAACCCATGAAATAACAGCTCTGTACTTGTAAACCACTTAGGTATGGTGTATACTGTAGAAAACAGCCATAGAAAATAACATTTGTTAAAATATCGTAGCAAAAACAGAACAAGAATGCTAAATTATCTGACGCATTCCAGTTAGCATCTATGGTCAGTCATGATCCTGTCTACTCTTTTAGTTAGAATGTGCTCTGCCAAAGAGTGCAATAATAAGGCAGGACCCAAAGTCAGGGACCAGGAGATGAATACACTCGCATTGTCAGAAATCAGTTAAATCCTCATTTGACCTTTTCTTTTACAATTTTAATCTCCTCTGTTGCCAACTGGCCAGAGTTCATCAATCAATTAATAGGCAGATATAGTTGGAGTGCAAACCAGGGGTGCTCCAGCTGCCCCAACCCTGACACAGACAGGCACAGACTGAAGTGCAACACAATACAAACCTTTATTATTACAGTAGGAAACACTTTTCACTCGTTTCCCACCTGCAGTGCTCAGTACACAGCCCAGTAAGACACAGTCCATACACACAGTACTTTGTCTCCTTCCTCCTTCACTTTTCCCGGCAAGCTTTGCTCCTCTTCCTCCTAACTCTGGCTCCTTGAATGTAGTGAGGCGGCTCACTCCCTGGTGTGGTGAAAGTCCCATGTGGGGCTCTGCAGCTCCCCCTGGTGGCCCCCACTGACCCCAACAGGACTGTGCCAAACTCCAACTCCCGGAATGCAGTGCGGGAATCCGTGGTGCCACAGCCCCAGGTGGGCTGCCCTCTATCGTCCCGGAGTAATGCCTTGTGTATGTTCTCTCCCCCAGTCCTTCCATCCAGCTGGCGTCCCCGCCGGTCACATTGGTTTCTATTTATGTTTAATCAGTTTCTACCTTGTTCTCTGTGTGTTTTAACAAATCTGAATTTATATGTGGGACAGTTCCTTTTTTAGTAATTGGTATAATCTTTACTTGCAATTGTTCACAGCGCTTTGCACCTGTACTCAGTGAAGAGTGCTATACAAAAAAAAAATGAGTTGTATTTTATTGCATTTTATAACCAAAATCACCTAATCCTAAACATTATCCAAAATCAAGTAAAGCGATAAATCAAATCCCTAAGCCAACAGTTAACAAAGAAATCATGTTAGAGGTTTTTGTATCCGCAATCTTGGACAAAGTGTTATCAACAATGCTGACCTTTATATGGTCAGGCTGGAGACATCATCACTTTCATGACTACGGCTTCTACTAAAGGGTCCTCTAATCATAGCAATGGCTCAACAAAATGGTGGAGTCCATTAAAACAAAGAGTGTCACAGTATTTTTCAAAACATAAAAAAATGAAATGAACAAGAATTAAACAAAAATATTGATGGAGACAAATATACATTTTAATTCTCTAAAGTCTGAAAGCTCTGAGGAAAAAACATGGTCAAAAAAAATTTGAGCGTAGAAAAAAGTAAATAAGTTTCACTAACTATAACAGTATTCCTTCACTTGTTGCTAAAATGGGTGCAGAATCCAGGGGGTCTGGAATTCCGTAATTAACCCTTTGGATCATGCTAAAAGTGTAATATGCAAAATTATGAAGGCCTCCCTAAAAATATATTTTAAAAACATGTTATGGTGTTAGCAATCACTTACTGCCCATTACAGGGTTTGAGGTAAAATACTTTAACAGCTGGAAGATCAACTTTCATGGGCAAGGTAGAAATGCAGCAGCAGTATGTGACCGCTTCACCGGTCGAGTGGGCCAAGATGGTTGAGTGGCAGCAGCCCATCTGGCAAGGCAGAAGAAGGCATCCGCCGACAAAACCTCAAGAAGATTCAAGAAAGAGTTTGGAGACTTTCACAGGAAACAAATGAATAGGAGACCCCGGCAAGTGTTTGGTCTCTTTGACGCTGAACAGAGTAACGCTGATTGCTGATACAGTGAAACGGGTGGCATTGAGGGTGCAGAGGAACAGACTGAAATATTTTCCAATGCCTGTAACAACACAAAATTAGAGGATGGTGTTCCTTTTAATTATTACTCCATAGGCAAGCTTGTTATTGGTTTGTACCGTTAATCAGGGTGTACTTCAGTGTGAATGCTCACAACCACATACTTAGATGTGAAAAGGGCCATTGTTACGATGTTTCATCTTAGGTAAAGTAGAACACTTCTGCCTTCCATGTTCTTCAATAACCAGAGCTGCAGTGTTGGTCTATGGCAGGGTTTTTAATGATACGGCCAATTTAACTTTGTTAATTATACACGCACCATGAAAAGTGGCTATCCCGCATGATGCTGCTCAGAAGTTCAAGGTGGCACGACTTTTGTTTTGTGTATCCTTGTATAATTCAAATTATTTACTTACAATCTGCATATCCAAAATGAAAGCATTCTTCACAGTTCATTTACTGAAGCACTAATGGGGTATTTTACACGCTGCTAGAAGGTGTTTCGGTGTATTTTAATATTCTTAGCTGGCATGGGTCAATAGCATAAATGTGACATGATTGATGTCAACTCCCATGGTGACTGACTGATGTAAAATGTTTCCAATTAAGGAATAATAAAACTTTTAGAAATATAGGTAAGCAGCCCTCAAAGCAGGGTAACAATAAATAAAGACTGAAGGTCAGGTCTTGAATATACTAAAGAGCCAGTAGCTGGCAAACCTGCGGTCAGGCTTTCTTGTACCCAAAGTCCAGGGTGACACACAGACATTCAAATGTTTCGATAATCACATTTTGACAAGGAGTTCTCACAGTCTGCTTCACAAAAGCCACGCTGAAGTTTCCTACCTTTTCAAACAAGTGTGAAGAGCCCTGGGCTGACCAGATTAGTGACTTTAAATAAAATTACGATGGATCTAATTTAAAGAAAACAAAGGATTTTTAAAACAGCCACTAAAACAGGAAGACATGCTTTTAAAGATGGTGGCAGTGCACTGCCTGTTAAAAAAAAAAATGATCCAGTCCTGAAAAGCCAAAAAGCTAATCAAATGTTTTTATTGCCAGAGCGAGTAAAACATGCAGTTCAAGGATGGCCTGTGCACGCTTTACACTTTCATCAGTTCACATCTTTTCCCCTTCTTTGTATGCATGGGATTGCTGGCAAGGGCTTCTTCCTCTCTGATCCCCTTGACGGAGACCTGTAATTCCCATATGAGTCATGCTTCTATATTTATTATCTGCAAAATTTGCTCCTGCTACGAGAAATGGCCCATATGTCAGGAAGGGAAGCTAATAAAATAGCTTTTGAAAAGACTATCTCACGTGTAAACATTTGAAAAACACTCCACTTGCTCTTTTGTATTACTGTGGCAAGCTGTAAAAAGTATAATAAATAGTGAGTTGAAATGTTTACTGCGTCTAATTCATTAGCATAAATAGATACGATAAAAAGGGACTTTATAGATTAAAATCCATGGGAATAAAGTTAATGGACTGTATGTACATATATCTCAGCAAAAAAGCCACATAAGCTTGTTGGCGTATTGCAAAATAGTAAGCAGGATGCCTTTTGTATGTACTGTAGTTAGAAACTTTACTCTGTGACTCACAGCAAGCAAAAAACTAGGCAGCCACAGAGGAAAGTAAAGAACATTCACTTGAAATGTATATCTGTCCAACTGTAAGTCCTAATTTTAATTTTTCCAATTACAAACCACTTTTTCTGTTATTTTCTCGTTTTACTTTGCGCCTTTCCCCACCATAACCTATCGTCTATGGGGGAGAAGCGAAAGCTTTAGATTCGTTAAAAATTTCAATCTCCGGTTTTCCATGGATCTCGACATTTTAGGGTCCACTGATACCGAAATCATTCATATCTCAATGATGTGCATGTGTGTCTGTCTGTGTGTCACAGTTTCTTGAGGACAGTCTACAACTAAAATGGCTGGACTGGAAAATATGAAACTCAAAACTTAAGCCTGCTATGAGATGACGATGTGCAGATTAGTTTTTGAGCCAAATCATGCAAAAGAAAGAGGCACTTTAGGTTTATGTTAAGCTGATGTCATTTTACACAATTTCTTTTTCATTTTCATTTTCACAATTTTCATGCCAGGCATGCCAACTGAAGTTACACATTTTGTTGCTGGCCCATGCCAGTTCACACAACTGGAAACCGCTGCGCATGATAAACTTACCGACTGCATGTCTTGCTCTCCCCCTTTTGTGACCACCAATAAAGTGTTGTCTGACAGAGCTGGGGGTGTATGAAGGCCTAACAGGTACAGTGAGTTCAGCCCCAATCTTTTTTTTTTTTTGTTCTTTATTTCACCTTTTACAATTTCTTGTATTAGAAATTTGTTAGTTCTCACATACCCATTGGGGTCAGAGCGCAGGGTCAGCCATTGTACAGCACCCCTGGAGCAATTACAGGGTAAGGGTCTTGCTCAAGGGCCCAGCAGAGTAGGATCTCTTTTGGCAGTGACAGGGGTTCAAACCGGCAACCTTCTGGATACCAGCACAGATCCTTAGCTTCAGAGCCACCACTCTGCCCGGTAAATCTCTGCCCTTATTTAATTTCTCCATTTTGTCATGGTATGAACAACATAAAACATGAGACAGATGAGCTTCACTCTGTTTGTGAGGTTACAAAGCATGTGAGTTCCTTATTCCGCATGACAGCATTATACAAATTGTACTTCTGGATCAGCGTTCATTCGTTGTAAGCTTTCATCTTCACAGAGCCCATCCATATGGCTAAATGGAGTGAGTCACTGGGCATGTTACATTATGCAACTGGTTTCGTGGGATCACATTGCCAACTGCCACCAACTCACTAAGAAAGTCATCTAATGTTACATAGTGTGGTGGACAGCCAGGACCCTTACCTGGCTGGGACCCCTGTTTTATGGAAGCACTGGGGGAGGGGAAATGGCACAGGGCATTATCTCCCTTGATGTGCTGGATGCCACCCCCATGGGTTGCAGCAGTACCTTGGATTCCCACAGGGCTTCATGGGAGTTCGATACAGCTCTGTAGGGTTCTGTGGGTGCCATCAGTGGGTGCTAAAGGGACTGTGCAGCCCTACTTTGTTGTGCTTCTGCCTCACCCAGAAGTGCTTCCAGACCACCCTAATGGGCTACTGGAAGATCGCCTGGGTGCAGGATAAAAGAAGCCCACTGCCACTGCTCCAGTAGCCAGAGTCGGGAGGAAGAGGGACAAAGCTTGCTGGAGGAGGAGTGGAGGTGGAAGCAGAGAGAAGAAGAGAGAGAAAGACAGAGAAGACAAAGTGTTGTTGCTGTGTGCTTTATTGTGTTATTTGCACTGTATTGGCTGTACAGGTGGGAGACAAAGGAAAGAGTTTCCCACAGCGGAGTACAAGCCTGTGTTGTGCTGGAACGTGTGTCTACGTCTGTCTGTGTCGGGCTTGGGGAGCTGGTGTGCCCCCTGCAGGCCACAATAGTCCTTAGTGACTCTCGCATTATTTATTTATTTGTTTGTTTGTTTATTTATTTATTTATCTTTGTGATTGCTTTCAGCTAGAGTTTTGTGTGAAAATGAGCTATATACAGTAAATAAACATTTTAGTTTCATGTATGTTTCATTCCTGACATTTTGTTGAATAGGTAAAGGTTGTTGCCTCACTGAAAAAATAAAAGCAAGCTTAAAAGCATAGCATTTTGGCTGTTGGGTTTTCGTCAGGTATTTTGAATATTCAGATTGTTACAAAAATGCCAACACACGCTGAACTGAGTGAGGGTGGCACAGTGGCGCAGTGGTAGCGCTGCTGCCTCACAGTAAGGAGACCTGGGTTTGCTTCCCGGGTCCTCCCTGCGTGGAGTTTGTCTGTTCTCCCCGTGTCTGCATGGGTTTCCTCCCAAAGACATGTAGGTTAGGTGCATTGCCGATCCTAAATCGTGTCTTGTGGTGGGCTGGCGCCCTGCCCAGGGATTTGTTCCTGCCTTGTTGGCTGGCATTGGCTCCAGCAGACCCCCGCGACCCTGTAGTTAGGATATAGCAGGTTGGATAATGACTGACTCTGAACTGAGTGATGAATGGAGAGGTATTTGGAGAGAATTCTTCTTTAGTTCTGTATTGAAATGAAGAGCTTGTTTGTGAAGGTTAGGTCCCCCATATTTTGGACTGCTGCAGCTTTTGTCAGTTTCTTTTTTGGAATCTGTTCTATACTCTTCTTTCAAAATCCCCCCACACCCCTCCCTACAGTAACTTAAGCTGGGGATTTCTGAAAGTGCTCATATTAGGTTAAAGAACACGTGTCACATTGTCATGACAGCAGAGGATGGGTCTTGTTATTATCAGCCAGCAATTTAACAAGGAGAATTTATGGGCTTTTAAAATAATGGAAAACAAACAACTAATACAGAAGACATAAGAAATCTAATGAAATTAAAGAGAGAATGAAAGGACAGCTAACCAGGCAAAATACTGCCATATTTATTGCTTATACTCTACTAAAAAGCAAAATTAGAACAAGCACTAATCTTCAAAAGGGGTTTACGATTGAAGGCTTGCTTGGGTGTCCTTCTTATCCTTCTCCTTTCTGCCCCTGTCTGCTTGTGCCAGATGGCCATCAATGAATTTATAACATGAAACAAACACAAACGTTAAGCTTCTTTGTGAGAATATACGGGGCAGCAGTGGCCTCCTAGAACGCTGGGTGAGACACCTTCTGTGAATTCTGTTTTCCAAAATTTGAGTGAACAGCGTCTTTCCCTTTCTGATCTTGTGGTCTTTTATGTTCTTGGCAGGCCCAAGCAGCCATCCTTTCCACCTCGCTGACAATGGACAATGTTTGCATTCATGCTCCCAAACAGCTCCTTTGATAAGAGGGGGACCCGCGTGTGTGAGAAGTGTCATTGTTTTGGTATCTCACAGAATGGCTCTAGAGGGGCTGCCAACCATTTTAATTACTTTATTTTCCAGGCCTTACCACTTGACACAAATCAATATGATAAGATAGATCCAAGAGCTTTTCTCGGTCATTTCCAACTGTATTTGTTCTTTTGTTTTGCCTGAACTGAGTGAATATTTTCGCATGCTGGCACGGCATTTATCAGGGCAGTACCACAGTTCTTCTGCTGAACAAGGCACTGAAGTGAAATGACATAAATAACGCAATGTGAGGCAGTCAGTATCACTGCGTCACGGCTCCAGAGACCTGAGTTCAAATCCCAGCCCAGTTTGTTGAGGATTTCTACTTCTTCCTTTTTTGAATTTTTTGAAACTAAGATCAGTCCTAAAGAGATGTGCTGTTTCATTGATCTCCATCTCTATCCAGTAAATTATTGGCTCCACTCCTTATCATCTGCTAAGAAGCCAGTTCCCACACTTTAAACTCTTCTAAATAAAGCTTTCCATTTGTTCCTTTTGTTACTGTGACATCCCATCTATATATCTTTCTGGTTTCCAAAAAATCAAAACTACCATTAAGTTCACTTTACATTTGTTCACTGGTTATACTGTATCTAGTCCCCCAGAAGCACAACATTATCGGCTTGTTTTTTAATTGTTTGCACCATCACTACAACCATTGTGTTCCTGGTACCATTATACACATGTTTTGGGGCCGTTCTCCTGTCTTAGTTTTAGAACAATCCCTTTCAAATATCATGATTATGAATACAGGTGGAATCCTGCTGTAACGAAATTCACATGACCATAAAAATAATTTCTTATAGCGGAAATTCTGTTGTAACAAATATGGGAAAATACGTATACTATTGTGACCAGGGTCATCGGTGATATGCCATCTCTAACAAGAGTGGTGTAAGGACTGCTCTGCTGCGTCTGGTAAAAAGTGAACCAAGAGCAAAGTAATTGGTTCTCCACGGAAGTATCAGGCCTACTGCATAATGTGCTTGTCGCATGATATTTAGAACATTTAACACCCCACCTGAACTCACTTTCTGCCTCTCTTGCTACTAACTCTGTGACCCTGTATAAAAAACAGCACTTCTTAAACTGCAAAAAATATTTTGTTTGAAAGTTTTGAAAAGTTTGATATAACATTTTTTTATTCAGGTATGAATATGGAATGAAAACGAGACGTTAGATGTAACTTATAGAAATACAAACACATTTATATTTTTTTTCATTCAGATCCCAACGCCTGATGTTTAACTTTGTCTGCTATTTTTTTTTGATCCTTCAAAATTGTCAACAGAGTTGAGTGTGCAATTCCAAATGCTTTCACCGTGTCATTGTTCATCATTCCAGAATGAACTTTTTCCAGGATTGTTAATTTTTCTTTCAGCTTACTCAAACACTGTTTCTTACTTTTTTTGTTCATTGCAAAGACAACTTTGAGAAGCGCTATGAAACTCAAACATGAACAGTATCCACACATGATACAACTACCCACGCAGACGCTTGGTGGATCACTGACTCAGAATTTGGCTATTTGTATGATGTCGTGCCTACACTCTCGTCAAGACTGCCCAAAATCAGAAATTTCGCAACAGACTTTCACTTTGTTTTGGTCTAACAAGAAAGAGATAGTCTGTTGCAGGTTTCCTAAGGCTTGGCGAAAGTGTAGGTGTGGCATGAAGTATTTTCTGCATTACGTTATAATCTTCTGTGGCCATTTCTAGTCAAACCAATGTTTGTTATAATGAAATTTACATTTTGTTTAGGGTTTCTCCAGGCCAACAAAAAGTATTCGTTATTTTGAAAATTTTGTTATGTCGGTATATGCTATAACGGGATTTGAACTGTATTGCTTTCCGTTTTCATCTCTTCATTCGATGCAGACTGTGATGTTGGGAGGGTCGTTAAAATACACAGAGGGGATTGGTTGTTGATTTGCTCCTGTGACAATTGGAGGATGCGCACTGTAAGAAAACGTGAGTGAGTAAAGAGTTTGGAGTTTGGAAAAGCAGCTGGTCTCATGTGTTTTTCCGTAGCACACACAACACAGCTCTTTTCTCAATGGCCACCATTGCTTCTTATTTGGCATTGGTCTCCCAATGGAAGGCCCCTGCCTCTCTTTCTCACAATCTCTTTGAATCTTTACTTAAAATCTATAATTTAATTCTTCTGAAACTCTCTTAACCCATCACCTAATTGCACAATTGATGAGTGGTCAGCTGGATTACCTCTGTAATTCTGATTTATTGTGTTTTTCTTCCTCTGTCTCCTTCTGGGGTCTTTCCAGGACAGCACCCACCTGGGGCTTCCCTTGTACCCCTCTCCCCTCAAGAAAGAATTATGGGGATTGGGGGTTATAGCGGATATTTGTTTCTTATTTTGTCACTCCATTATTTTCTTGACAATACTGCTTTGTGTTCAAGATGATGGGTTTTGGTATAGTATTTATTATGACCAAGTTTTGAAGTTTAGCAATTACAAAAATGAATAAAAGGCCCAAGCTGTCAACAAGTGAAAGATGAAAATAAAATAAAAATACGAAAAGGACCCACTCACCTGTATCATCCACCCTTATGACAGCCCTGACCAGTTGGGGTAGAAAATATATAAACTGGCAATGCGTGAACTCACAAGTCCCATAGATGAGAAAAATATCAAGGACAGCAGTGACAATGATCACAAGCCACCCATTCTCAAATTAACTGCACCATAAATGTATGGCTGGAAAACCAATTAATCCTCCCTGTTTACAGTTCAAGCAGAGAATGATTGAGTAGAGACGGTTTCCAGAAGGGGAGAGAGGATCAGCTGAAAGGATTTGGCAGCAGTTGTACCCAGAGAGAATAACTTCTGCCTGGAAAGAAGGAGAGGCAAAGAAGAGAGATCTAGCAGAAGGTAGATTTAAGGATGAAAAGGAATGTTGGATTTTCCCAGAACATTTTCCTCACAGAAATGTCAGTCTGAACCCAAAGGGGTTAAGATAAAATTGATGAACACGTTTAAATTAAATGCTCTGAAGGTTTGGGAGGAGAAGGAGGAGGAGGAGGCGGAAATGTTCTTAAAATTGATTTCCAAGAAATTGTGGCTGTATGGAGGAGTTTACACTAACAGAATTAATGGGTACATACCTGTAAGAATCTGTAAGATGCCTTGTGTGATGTTGTATACATTGCTACCACTGGCTTCAAGAAGGAGGATAGTAAACTGGCAAAATTATAGAGAAGAGGGGAAGGAAGTGGACAGAAAAAAGGAACATTATTGTACAAACCATAAGAACAGATTCAAGTAGAAGAGTGAAGAAAAAAGTAAAGGTTGTGAGAGATATCCAAGGGAGTTGCAGTACCTCAAGAGGTACAAGAAGAAAAGGAAATAGGGTTGCCACCAATGTGTTGTCCCACATGACTTCCTGGGAGACACCTTTTAGGTTTATCAACTTGTTATTCCACCCCGAGTCAAGGGTGGGAATTGCCTTGTAACAACTCTCTTCTCCTTCCCCCTGCAGATCCAGAAACCAACATCTCAAAGGTATGTGACATCACTTCTGGTTCCGGGGCTTCTGAACCTGCTCCTTCCACATGTCCAACTTCATAACTGTTACCACTTCCATCTTTCTCCAATCTAATCTTAGACTCTGGGAAGGCGTCCTCATGTTGAATGTTAATCCATTTTGTTATTTGTTACCAATTATATGGGGATCATCACTGGTGCTCCAATTCTTTATAATCTCTTTGGTCTTTATATTACAGCGTAACGCTAGTTTATTAAAGATCAGGCTATAAGACTATCATGATATACAAGGATTCAAGAGTTTGCACCAAACACTCAGGGTGTAGGCATGGGATTTTAGTTTCAATGCAGTAAAAGGCAAAGACAGAATGTGATGACACTCCCTGTCATGAACATGCCACCGTCAATAGTCATAACCGAATTGAGCCAGGCAAATGAGGACACACACATGCAGCAAGGGGTAGGTGAAAAAGGGAATAGTTTTTATTTTCTATTTTTTTATTTTTATTTAAAATTAATCAAAAACCAAGTGTTCAAAAGTGCAGCGCATCCATTGATATGAATGAATAATCCATAAAAAGAATGTTCAATAGTGGAGGTTAAAATTAGTCTATAAATAATCCATTAAAAACAAGCTTAAAAACACAGGCAGGAATCTGTCCTTTAAAATTCACAAGTATTGGTGCATTCTTCTTAAACTAATGTCTCCTCTGCTTACTCTGTATGGGACCTTGCAGCAGAGGAGACGCCTAACTGACAGGCACAGCCAACTTTCTCCGCCTGGTTTGGGTCCCTGCTGTTAATGGCTCCTAATTGCTACGATGCTCGGTTGCTGCAGGAGTCTGTGGCCCTGGCAGGGCACTGTGCCAAGCCTCCCTGACTCCTGTTGCCACTCCTCGAACTTACACAGTGAGTCTCACCAACAGGTAATCTCGGCTCCCTAAATCGCTCAGCTATAGTAATCCACTTCAGCCCCTTCCCCAAGGGGCTCATCTCCTGGCTGTTTGCCACTTCTCTCTCTCCATTCCTGCCTTTCTCTTTGTCCTTTAACCTCTGTCTCTCCTTTTTGTCTGTTATCTTTCCAATCTATCTCCTCTGCCATGCAGACTCCTATTAAACGTGACCTTCCAGATTGGGTGCAGGTGTGAGGCAATAATGAGGCATCTGACTGACGCTTGCATTCGCACATGCATACACAATCAGCCAGGCACCCCAACCGTCCCTGGAACGAAGCACATTCACACACACACAGCCTGCAAATAATGGAGTGCAATAATTTATTTAAAATCAGCACAGCAACACAGACCGCTTATAACATAGAAGAGCCCGAGGGACCAGAATTCTAGAGTCAGTAGCAAATCACAAGGGAGGGTTCATAGAGGAGATAAACTAGCTCCAGATTGGGTGTAAGAAATAAAACAAATGGTAAAGCTCCATGTTCAGTATGGACACTAAAAATCTCATATCAGGGTGGAATTCTTACGTAGAGGCTGTTTATTGTTCCAAAGAATACTTGATGTTACAAATTTTACATTAATCCAGTATTTAATGAGGAGAACAAAGGAAGCATAGCTCTTATAAAGTTATAGTGGGAAACTATATTCATTTTGAAAATAGTTTTCTGGAACGGAACATCAAAGGAAAGGAGTACCAGGAGGACAGTGTTTTTTTTAATGCTTTTAAAATTGCGACAGTAATCAGAAGTTGTAATGTTGTGGAGAAAAGGGAAAGTATTAAGGTCCAAATAGTTAAATGAAGTGGTCGAAGAGAAAGATGTGTAACACACACAATTTTTGCAAGAGGTGATTAATGGGACAGGGGAAGATTTTGCCCAGTTGATTTTATGACCAGATAAGGTTTTGAGTGATTTAACAAGATTCAGTACATGAAGAAGACCAGAAGGAGCATTACCCAGACCAGTGGTTCTCAAACTGAGGGGCGGACCCCCCAAGGGCGCGATGTAACAAAAAGGGGGTGCAATGATGTGAAAAATAGAAAACAAGTATCAAAAATATGAAAATTACATCTATTGAAACCAAAACAAATGAACTTAAACTACATTCTGATACTAGAAAAATAAATATAGAGTTAGATAAATGTCAATAAAATTTAAGTAGGTATAATAAAATATGCATCTATGATATATCATTAATTTAAAAAGAACAAATTGGTATTAGTGGGCTCCTTTCAAAAAATGTTAGGGGGGCGTGATTAAAACTGTTATGAAAACTCGGGTCGCAAATACTTAAAGGTTGAGAAACGCTGACCCAGACAATGCAAGATGTTATTTGAGGAAAAAGATACTTTATGGGGGAGGTCACAAGCACAGATTGAAATAACTAACTTAAACAAATGACAAGCAATAGCTAGGCATTCTAGAGAAATATTAAAAAGCTGTGGGGAAAGAGGGCGTCCCTCTCTCCTGGCTCCTTTGGGGATCTGAAAAGGACAGGAGATATTAGAATTTGCAAGAATGAATGCCTAAGAGCATCAAGGACCAATGTTATTTTATTTACTTTTTCAATAAAAAAAAAATCAAAGGAAAAAAAACTCAACCCAGTCACATTCTCCAAAATCCTTAGAGTAATCTCAAAGCCATGCAGCCCTAAATTAGCCTGGTGTCAACAAATGTGCCATGTTCAGGTTTGTTTCCCACTTTGTGCCCAATATCATAGGACCCTGTAACGGACGATGCGGTCACAGGAAATGAATGGAAGGATGACTATGGAATGTACAAATCACATCCAACTTAAAATATAACTTTAATGATGTAATGGGATAAACATCTAAAGCGGGGTCCTCAATCACGGTCATGGAGGGCCGCAGCGGCTGCAGGTTTTTATTCGAACTAGTTTCCCAATTAGAACACCGTCCATGCTGATAATGAAACTTGGTATTGAACTATTTAGCTTGCATTCATCCAAGAGCAATTTTAATTTAAGAGTTTCCTTCTGTGAGAACATTATCCATGTGTTTTGTGGACCAGAATAGATTTAAACTTAATGGTCCTTCCAATTCCCCTCTCAATCATTTCTAAACATTTTTATCACAGATATTTCATGGTAAGCACGTTAGCTGGAGAGCTGCTGGTTTATTGGTTATCTGCATCTCATTATTAATTAATGTCTGATTAGGAAAACAGGCAACAATTAAAACTTAAATGCAGCTGCTAAAATCTAAAATAGGCAATTAAGGGTTCTGAATGGTAACGGGCATGAGAACTGAAATTAAGCCCAAAAAACATATTGCTTTAGTAGTAAATTAAAGGGTTCTAATTAAGTAATTAGTTAAAGTGAAAATCTGCAGCCATAGCAGACCTCCAGGACTGTAACTGGTGACCTGTGACCTACAAAGTAACTAAAATGTGTCTTTGATGAACAAAGGCGCTAACAAGGCATAGAGTTAAACACCAATTTTCATTATCAGCAAGGACTGAGTTCTAATTAGGACACTGGCTAGAATGAAAAGCTGTAGCTACTGCGGCCCTCCAGGACCGTGATTGAGGACCCCTGATCTAAAGGATATTGATAGTCAGAAAAATGAGGCCCACCAGAAGGCAGTTTGCAAGAAAATCAATATAGTCAGAGATAGGGAGGCTGAACATCCATTGTATGTTGCCTTAGAAGCTGCAAGCAGAGAACTGGGCACTATTAACATTACAGTCCATGTTCCTCTGCATATCAGCCTGGAATATTCTCACACACCAGCAGAAATGTCCTTAGACGGGCTACACTAGGAAAGATAAGGCTGAGCAGCTGAGAACAGAAAGGCATAATCATCTGGTGTTGATTGCAGCGACATTATAACTTCTGGTCTGATAGCTGAACCCTGTTATTTCACAAACCGAGAGTTATAGAAACAGTAGGGATACATTTTCAATGTGACACAAGATTCATGTTAAATCACAATTGCACCATAGAAATTATATGTCCACATGAGTTTGACTTATCATTTTGCATTATCATGTTTACTCCATCATTCCACTGCAGCAGTGCACATAACCCATAAACCCATAAAATACAAATCACTGTAGTTCTGGTCCGCAATTGCCCAACAGACCTCAGCAGGCACCCTGTGCTCACGCACCTTGCAGTGATGATAAGGATGTTCACTCAGCCAATGTGTTCAGATATCAAAGGATCAACACCATGAGGTAGCAGCAAGTACATGGCTCTAATCACCGCAACAGCCTGGAAACCTGGAAGAGATCTTTGTTCATGGCAGACGTCCAGGTAGTCCTCAACATAGCGTATGACAATTAGCTGGGAGTCTAGGCCTAAAATGTGCTTTTGAAGACATGTTTTTATCATGTTAAGTCTCACAAACAGCTGCAAACATCAGGCTTTTATTGTCAGCTGCCTGAAGCAGTCAATGATGGTGGTGCAATGGATACATTCAAACCATTTGGCACAGAATTTACTGTCATGCGGGTTTCAATTTCCCTGAATGATCAGATTAGTTTTACATGTCATTGGGATGATTTTAAAAAAACAAAACAATTAGTTACATAACAAAACGCAACTATGAAGAGCATCAGGTATACATTCAAATGAAATTATACAAATCAAGATCCTGCCACTGCAACATGTTTACAAGGTCACATGAAAGCAATCTTCAGGGAAGGGTTTCAAAAGGATCAGTCATGGAAATGAATAATGCTGCAGACTCAGGGACAGCCAAACAGTCTCATGTGATGTACATCAAAGCCCCTTAAAAACAAGGACCCGTCACCAAAGCGTTTGAAATGTAATATTGGGAAAGATCATGAAATGCAGCAGCAGCAGCTGAAATCCACTGCTTTCATACTCTTCATTGCTAATGCAATACTCTGTCATAACATTTCCGAGCAAAATATGGAGGATGAAAATTAAGCAGACAGCTGCTGTTCCCTGACCAAATGCCTGAAGCAATATGACTTTATCTCCCTGAGTTTCGATTGCTTCAGTAAAGGCTGAATTTTGAGCCATTGTTATCAATGCCATGTTACTTGGTTTAAGAGCAATTCATGTCATTTTATCCAATTTGTCCAAATTTCAATTGGCAAGGCATAGGTGAGTCTGAGTGAGGGTTTGTGCCGGTCAAGCAATGGGCTTCTGTAACAACTAGGCACCTCATAAGAAAGTTCAGAAGATGCATAGATAGACACCTTATACAGCAGCATTGCCGGGGATTGAATTTGTATTTTGAAGCTTAAATATGTAGGATTGCATATCATAAATCCTGTACAATAGTTTATGAAAGCTCTTACTTGTCAGTTTGTATCTATAGAATCCTTTTTTCTCAAATCTGAACAGGTCATGTGGTTATTTATGATTTTCAATTATTTTTATTGTTTTGACTGAGATCATACTATTTTGGAGCCTCTGCGTTGTTTGCAAGAGACACCATCTTGTGAAATTAATCCCAAGTGCTGCCATCTTGTTTGTGGCTGCTGCCAGTTACATGACGCAACAATACAACCATGATGTCAGATCCTTTCTTCCTATGTAAGATGGTGCCACATAAATTTCAACGTATCATTTTCTAGTATAGTCAGGGACAAGAAAACCATCCATCCATCCATTATCCAACCTGCTATAACCTAACTACAAGGTCACGGGGGTCTGCTGGAGCCAATCCCTGCCAGCACAGGGTGCAAGGTAGGAAACAAACCCCGGGCAGGGTGCCAGCCCACTGCAGGGCACACACTAGGGACAATTTAGAATCGCTAATCCACCTAACCTGCATGCCTTTGGACTGTGGGAGGAAACCGGAGCACCCGGAGGAAACCCACGCAGACACGGGGAGAACATGCAAGCTCCACGCAGGGAAGACCCGGGAAGCGAACCCGGGTCGACAAGAAAACCAAGATAATAAAAGACTTTTGAGAACATTATTTTGATTTTTTTCTCTTGTTTTGTGTGTTGACTTTGACAACTGGTTATGTTGAAATTCCCTGGTTTCTTGTCTGTTGCCTGTTCTTTTTGCTGTTTTTTCTTTGCCCCATTACACTTAAATCCATCTCCTGTTTTTTCTTGTGTATGAGCTTTGGTATTCATAAATATTACTCATGAACACTCTAAAATCACTTGTCATTTTGTGTAGTGCCTTCTGGCCCACTGGTATGATAAAACCCCCAATACGATGTATAGTTTGACGCATCTTGATATCTAGTTATGCAAGATATTGAGCTTTTCAGAGGTCTTTGCTATTTTTGATAATCTAGGCCTTATTTACTTTTTAGAACACTTTTTAACTTAATATAAGCATGGTTTTTAAGAAGTATTTATACATATATATGTGGCGCAGTGGTAGCGCTGCTGCCTTGCAGTTAGGAGACCCGGGTGCGCTTCCCGGGTCTTCCCTGCGTGGAGTTTGCATGTTGTCTGCGTGGGTTTCCTCCCACAGTCCAAAGACATGCAGGTTAGGTGGATTGGCGATTCTAAATTGGCCTTTGTGTGTGTCCTGCAGTGGGTTGGCACCTGTCCGGGATTGGTTCTTGCCCTGTGATAGCTGGGATTGGCTCCAGCAGACCCCTGTGTTTGGATTCAGCGGGTTGGAAAATGGACGGACATATATATTATTTCTTTTCAAGACTTCAAATTAGTCCTGTGTGATTGTCAGTGTGTGTGTGTGTGTGCGTAAGTGGACCCTGTGATGTACTTGCATCCCACCTTAGGCTGTTCCCTGCTTGTGCCCAGTGGTGCTGGGACTGGTTCTGGTCCCATGTGACCCTGAACTGGATTAAGCAGGTTTTAGACTGTTGGACCATGGTCCTCTCTTGTACTGTATCTTGTGAAATTTCTGTTTTACCATTGGTTAAAGCAATTATACATCTGAATGGTGAATAATAAATTAGTAATTTACTGGTTTTGAAGCAAACTCAGCATATTCAGTGGAAGTTGCTTTATAAGAAAAAGTGGGAGTGAATTGAGAGTGCCACTGTTAATGCCTTTAGAGCAGGGGTTTTCAGACTCGGTGATGGATACCCACTGTGGTTTTTGCTCCAGCCATATTCATGATCTCATAATAATATTAGCTGTTACTTTTTTCTCTTATTCTACTTTCAGTAAAGCACATCAGCATGGTTTTACATTATAAGACCTTTAGAAATATTTCTATTTTTGCTATTGATTTAAATGCTTAACTCTCTTTTGTTGATTTCATTGTATTTTGCCCTTTCTCTGTGCAGTTTGCTCCCTTTATTGTATCTTAATAATCCATCCATCCTCTAACCCACTATATCCTTACTACAGGGTCACGGGGGTCTGCTGGAGCCAATACCAGCCAACTCAGGGTGCAAGGCAAGAAACAAACCCCGGGCAGGGCGCCAGCCTACTGCAGGGCACACACCAAGCACACACTAGGGACAATTGACACGCAGACACAGGGAGAACATCCAAACTCCACGCAGGGAGGACCTGGGAAGTGAACCTGGGTCTCCAAACTGCAAGGCAGCAGCGCTACCCACTGCGCCACTGTGCCACCCTTAACTTAATAATGACAACTAAAAATTAGCAGAGCAGACACCTGAATTGTGAAAAGCTGCAACTACTTTAGTGTCAGACCCACTAATTAGTAAATAATGAACTAATTAAACAATTAGAACACCTGAAAAAGTAGAATGAAAATATTGTTAAAAGAAAAAAAAATACATTATTGCCATATAACTACTTAGTACATTTTAATAAAATTTTTTTTACCAAACTTATCTTGCCTGAAGAAGGGGCCTGAGTTGCCTCAGAAGCTTGCATATTGTAATCTTTTTTGTTAGCCAATAAAAGGTGTCATTTTGCTTGGCTTTTCACTATATTGTTCCCAAAACACAGAATGTGGGAAGTAACAGTTCACTTATTTAGTCCAGGAGTCCAATTAAAAACAAGATGGATGGAACAAAAACCTGCAGCCACAGTGGGCCCCCAGGACCGAGTTTGAAAACTCCTGCTTTAGAATAAAATCCATTGGATTGACAGTTGATACAGGATCTGCATTCAGAAGCTGCTCGAGAGCCAGTGTTCACTTTATATTAACCACTGTGTGAAACGTCAGACTTTCTGCAAGACGTTTGCTATATTTATAATCCTAAATTACACCAAAACATTCACACAAGTGCCAGAGAATGGAAGCAACATCCCCAAGTATAAGCCATTAAGGAGATCTATCATGAACTGCTGAAGAGACAAGCATTAAATATTCAGTGGCCTGCTTTTAACATCAGTCATTAGACACACTGTTGTCAATGTTAAAAAAATAAGTTATTGTTGGTGTTCAGTTCAGTTTTTGTGGCTTCTCCTGTCTTTATTCCAGCTACACATTTCTGCTTTCTGCTTACATCTTGAAATCTTCATTATACTGCAAACAAGAGAATGCTGTGGCTGATTAATTTGATTGTGATGAGGGTACATCAGCCAGCGCTGATTCACTGAAGTAACCTGGAAAAGAGAGGTTTCATGAGGAAAGTAAAAATGCCTGAAGCCATTATGTATTTTTACAGCACAATCTGCTCTGAAAATTATTCTGCATTTCTCATTATAGACTAGCAAGCATCTAACTGAAATCTGAAGTGTCATCACCAGGGGCTTCAGGTCCCTGTATACAATATGTCCTGTCCTGAAAGCCTTATGTGGAATATCCATTCCTTTCTGGAATCAGTGTTGCTTCTAATGTAAGCAAAGCATTTGGACGCCTCCCAGGACCAGCCTTACTAATATGAGCAAACACGAAATACTCTTAAGATAGCTTGGATGCAAACAAGGAACTGAAGACAACTGCGTATGTCGGGGTGTGGAGCTTTGCACTGACAGCCCAGTTATGTGTGTGCAAAGGTGCAGTATACACACACGGCTGAATCGAGCAATACACTGCAGGAAATTTCAATATGTCTATGAAAATTTAAAAAGGAAGAAAACAATATGAAGAAAATCTATGCTAAAATGAAGGATTAAAAAAAATGAAAGATTAAAATTAAAATTAAATCAAATTGAAACTGAAGACCCAAGAAAGGAGAAACTAGAATTCTGGGCAAGAAGAAAAATTGGACAAAAGGATTCATTCATTGTTTTTATCTATTTATTCATAGTTATGTTTATTCACCTGGAAGAAAATGAAAAATTTACAGCAGTAATTGTATGACCTACAACATTCCACAGGTCAATGTAAAATAGAAACATCAACTTGATAACCTTCAGAAAGCAAAAAAAAACATTACTACCCAGGCAGTAAAGACACTCATCATACAATGTAATGGTTACTAGCAGAAATGGCCTCACATAGCGCTCTCTGCTGCAGCACACTTGGATGAGTTTGTTGCTGAAGGCGTTCTCCTGCTTATTCAGAATAGCATGTACAGGGTGAGGGTGGGCATCATTGTCCATGATGGTCAGTCATCTTTTATTTGTTTCCAATTACTGCATTCAGGCAGTCCACACTATCTGGCAGAGCCAAGCCTTCCAATCAGCTTATTGAGTTTGGTGTCTTCGCCCACAGCAAACTGCCTAATTGAAGGTTACACCTGCTACAACAAACTGATAGAACCTCATTTACTGAGGCCTACATACTCCAAAGGCACAGACTGAAAAACAGATTCGACTCTGACCCTTCTTGAACAGAGCCTCAATGTTTGTAGTCCACTCAGGCTTGTTGTCCAGATACTCAGGTCCTCACTGCCCTCACGACCTCTCCAGCAAAAATGGCAGAAAACCATCAACTCTCCTGAAGTTCAACTCAACTCAACTTTTATTGTCATTCATCCACATACATACTATATGGCGTGACGGTGCAGGTCATCTCCATGCTCTCTCTTCCATTTTGGAAGCCTCTTGAACCTGATATTGTCGATAACGTAACCGGATGAGCTTGGCAGATGAGGACAAAACACACACAAAGCAAAAATGGATGGTGAATAAGTGAACAGTGCTTTTATTAAAAACAATTCAAAACCAAAAGCATTCAAACAAATAGTGCAGTGCTTCAAAAACTGTCCAATAAATAAATAATCCATAAAAATGAAATGGTGCTACTGGAGGTTAAAATCCAATAAATAAACCATTAAAAACAATGAGGTTAAAACCCAGAGACAGTCGATAGAAACACTGAGCTCCAACGCTTCCCTTCAAACCCGGCCTCTCTTCCTCTTATCCTGTCCGGACCTTGCAGAAGGAGCAGACGCCAGCTGGCAGGTGCAGTCAGCCTTCTTATCTGGGTTCCGTTCCTTGCCACCCTTCCTTCGGCATCTGCAGACCACCCAGAAGAGCCTCACACGTTTCTCACACTATTCACCTTTGGCCCTTGCAGGGAGACGCCATCAATCACGCCACTCCTACTCTCCAGAAACCGCTCAGTAGGAGCCTCTGGTCCTGAGGCTCACTCCCTACCACCTGCTTCACTCCATTCCACTCAGGTGCTCTCGCTCTCCATCTCCACCTCTATTCTTCCATTTCCTTTTAACCTCATTCTTGTCAGCTTCTCCCAGTCACTGGCCCGTCTATTTTCTCCTTTCCTTTGGTCTATGTTGTCTTTTCCTTCCTTTCTCGCACTCGTACTTCCCTTTTAAAATGAGGACGTGGCACAGCTGTGGCAATCAGCCACTCCCAGCATGAATTATGGTCACAGGCAATCCTACACCTGTGCACTAAGTGCAAGGCAGTCCGCTCCCACATCACATACAGTAACCACTCTCAACACGTTACCACACACAAAGATGCGATTGTGGCAATCAGAACCATTTATTTATTAATTTTCAGCCACGGACCCCACTTTACCACATATGGTTGAATGAAATTTCGTCTATGGTGCATAGGCAAAACATCAAAAATGTAATATATACAAGAACATTACCAAAACCAATGCAAAAATAGAAAGTAACAAAACAAAAGACCCAGGGCTATAAAGCTTGAACAATGCCCAATATCCATAGCAAAGTGGAGAGTGTAACGTGACAGTACATAATTGGGGGAATGTTAATAGGGATATGGTACCGGGTGACATGTAGGAGTTCAGACATCTGACAGCTTGGGGAAAGAAGCTGTTATAGGACCTGGCTAGGCTGGTCCTAATGCTGCCGTATGTTCTACCTGACGGCAGGAGGTCAAAGAGTATGTGTGAGATGTCTTTCAAAATGGAGAAGTTCATCACTATCTGCTTTGTTTTTGCAATCTTAACCTGCAGCTGATTGTTTGTGCACCTCAAACAATTCATCCACTAAAGTAGTATACATATCCTCCCACCCTCCATGATACACACCCCTATTTCTTTATCATCTATTCAAGAAGCAGCAGCACTAAGTGCAATAGTTGATAGTAAGACAAGGATAAAGGACAAACCCCATTGGTCATCTTTCAGTCTGGTGATGGCATTGTAAGACAAGTGTTTCAAAGTAGGGTAGTTATACTCACTAATCATGGCTCCAGAGAGTAGAGGCCTGTTGCATGTTGACTAGCATGTGCAAGTCAGAATTTCACTGTTCTAAGTATACATGAAAGTGACGACTCTATAAACCTATCTGTGAATTTCTGAAGAAGACATGACCTGTACCTAAAGGAGTACAAGTGGGATCATCAATTGGAAGGCTGCATGCAAGATTTCTCTGGTTCCACATCACCCGTCTCCAACACATTTTTTCAGGTATACTAAAATTTTGTAGAATCTGTAAAAGTCAGCCATCTGTAATATAAAATGACATAAAATGTCAGACACATGACAAGTTTGAAATGAGAAGAAGGTGTTTGATTCATATTACAAGACACAACAGGAGGGAGAGAATCCATAATGAAAGTGAATAATTCATTTGAGTTTTACTACTTGATGGTACTTGAAATTTAACACTGAATTGCAGGTATCACACCTATTATTAAAAGCTGCCACCACTGGGCAGATCTGACCACAACCTGATTCTTGTTCCCAGCTACAAGCCTGTTATTAGATGGCAACCTGTTACTGCCAGAACAGTAAGGAAGTGGAGCCTGGAGGTTAAAATGGCTCAGAATGACTGCTTCCAAATTATAGACTGGAGAATGATGTTCGAGTCACATGAAGATGTTATTGAGGGACTTAGTGACTGCATTACAGACTATATTAACTTCTGTGTTGTCACCGTGGTACCCTCAAAGCCCTGGAATACTAAGGAGCTAAAAGGTCTACTGAATGAGAAAAAGGGACTCAAATCTGGTGATAAAGAAGCTCTGAAGGATGCACTGTGAGCGCTAAAGAAAAATCTGAGTGAAGGAAAGGAAGCTTACAAAGCTAAAATTAAAAAAAAAACTCATTCAGAAAGATTGAAAGATCTCTGGATTGAACTGGACATAATTATTGCATTCAACAATCCAGGGCTCAGGTGCTAGAAGGGGATCTGGACAAAACTAATGCTCTGAACCAATTTTTTTAATAGATTTTTCCTCCCACTGCCAACTTCTTCCAATGACCAGTCTCCCTACACCATCTCTACCACATCAACAGTTCCTACCACTTCAACTAGAATGGCCAGTGATGATTCCAACCCTGACTGTCATAATGGGCTGTCCATGACTGAAGACCAAGTAAGGACAACTGAGGAAGCTACATACTGAAAATGCTTCTGGATCACATGGAGTCAGTCTTCACATTCTTAAGGCCTGTATTGACCAACTTTATTGTGTCCTCTGGCGCTTATTGAGTCTGTCCCCAAGGCAAACATCCAGAATTGTTCCTGTTCCAAAGAAGGCAGGTGTCTCTTCACCTAATTACTACAGAACAATGACACATCTCACATCATGAAGACCTTTGAGAGACTGGTCCTGAATTATACAAGTCCTCTTGTGGCAGACCACCTGGACCCACCGCAGTTTGACTATCAGACAAAGATTGGAGTGAAGGATGTAATTATCTGTCTGCTCCACAAGGCTTATTCTCACCAGGACAAACTTGGCAGCGCTGTGAGGATTATGTTTTTTGAATTTCGCCAGTGCCTTCTAAACCATTTAGTTATTCCCTGTTAATGGGTAAATTCAGAGCTGTGTGAGTGGAGGAGCCTATGGTACACTGGATAATGGATTATCTTTCGGGCAGACTGTAGTTAGTGAGATTCAAGGACTGTGTTTCTGTGAGCAACACTGGAGCAATACAAGCAACACACCCATCTCATTTTCTCTTCACTCTGTACATCTCTGATTATAAATATAAAACCAGGCCATGTCACTTGCAGAAAATCTCAGATGGTTTGGCACATATGGGCTTGTATTGATGAGGGGGGTTAGCCAGAGTATAGGAGTCAGGTGGAGAACTTTGTGACAGTTGTCTTGGATAGTGTGGGTGTCACTGGCAGTTTGCACCTTTCCCCATTTGTTCAGCATGGAATGGCTGAATGTGTAAAGCCAGCCAATGGTTCCTGGGGAAGGGCGCACCTGGCTCGGAGGGCCAAACAAACTGTAAGGGGAGGAGCCGACCATATGTAAATCTGTGGCAGGAAAAAGGTGAAAAGGAGAAAAGAACGCAGAGTCAAAGGAGGAGACGCCACCAAAACGATAACAGGGAAATCTGCTTGTGGAAAAAAGTCAGGTGAACCCGTTTTCATTTCTGTCTGAATCATTTTTCCTTGGTGACTGCATTCCTTTAATGTGGGTAGTGACATCCTTCACATCTTCTATAACTTTGTGATAGCCAGCAGAATTTTCTGTGCTGCAACATCACCTCAAGAGAGGCCCACCAAATCAATAAGCTAATCAACAGGGCAGCCTTGGAACGGGATGCACTCTGGACCCCCTGGAGGTAGTAGCAAGGGGGAGAATTAAAACATACCTGAGTGCCATTATTAATAATACTGCACATCTGACACACTAACACTGAGGACTTTCAGCTAATGAAATATGCAGCAGAAATGTGTCAAGAAACACTACTGATGCTCCTTTAAAACAACGGCAATATGCCCGTATAATGCATCATATCAAATGCCAAATCAGATGTTTTCTTTCTTTTTACTCATTCTGGTGTGTGTTCAGACCATAGTATCTGTATATATTTATTTATGTACCTATTTATGTATGCATGTATTTATTTATTAATTTAAAAAGCTTCTGTAAAAATGCAAATTTCCCCTGGGGAAAAAAAGTTTGCTTGTTCATTCATTCATTCGATCTATCTATTTATCTATCTAATCTAATCTACCATAAAAAGCTGACTTGGCCATTCAAGAATTTTCCACTTCTTTGCTTTAATAAACTCCTGGGTTGCTTTGACTGTATGTTTTGGGTCATTGTGCATCTGTATTATGAAATGCCGCCCAATCAATTTGACTGCATTAAGCTGGATTTGAGCAGACAGTATGTCTCTGAACACCTCAGAATTCATTCGGCTGCTTCTGTCCTGTGTCACATCATCAATAAACAGTAGTGTCCCAGTCCCACTGGCAGCCATGCACGCCCAAGCCATCACGCTGCCTCCACCTTGTTTTACAGATGATGTGGTATGCTTTGGATAATGAGCTGTTCCATGGCTTCTTCATAGTTTTTTCTTGCCATCATTCTGGTAGTGGTTGATCTTGGTTTCATCTGTCCAAAGAACATTTTTCCAGAACTGTGCTGGCTTTTTTAGATGTTCTTTAGCAAAGTCCAATCTAGCCTTTCTATTCTTAAGGCTTATGAGTGGCTTACACATTGCAGTGCACCCTCTGTATTTACTTTCATGCAGTCTTCTCTTTATGGTAGACTTGGATATCGATAGGCCTGCCCCCTGGAGAGTGTTGTTCACTTGGTTGGCTGTTGTGAAGGGGTTTCTCTTCACCATGGAAATGATTCTGAGATCATCCACCACTGTTGTCTTCCGTGGACGTCCAGGTCTTTTTGCGTTGCTGAGTTCACCAGTGCTTGCTTTCTTTCTCAGGATGTACCAAACTAGGTTTTGCCACTCGTAATATTGTAGCAATTTCTCGGATGGGTTTTTTCTGTTTCCTCAGATTAAGGATGGCTTCTTTCACCTGCATGGAGAGCTCCTTTGACCGCATGTTGTCTGTTCACAGCAAAATCTTCCACATGCAAGCACCACACCTCAAATCAACTCCAGGCCTTTTATCTGCTTAATTGATAATGACATAACGACGGACTTGCCCACATCTGCCCATGAAACAGCCTTTGAGTCAATTGTCCAATTACTTTTGAGCCCCTGAAATGAAGGGATTGTGTTAAAAAAATGCTTTAGTTGCCTCACATTTTTATGCAGTTGTTTTGTTCACCCCACTGAATTAAAGCTGAAAGTCTGCACTTCAAGTGCATCTGAGTTGTTTCATTTGAAATTCATTGTGGTAATGTACAGAACCAAAATTAGAAAAAAAGTTGCCTCTGTCCAAATATTTATGGACCTAAAAGTGGGCCCAAAAGTAAGTTCATTTTCTTGTCCACAGATCACTGCGGTTAAATTGTTGAGTGGTCATTTTAGACAATAATGATCATAAAGCCTGAATGCTAGAATGGGGAAAATTCATTAGTCTTTACATATTTTACCAAGCTTACAAATTACCATCTCATGTGCTGTGTTATTGATGACATGTTAAAATATCTAAGGTATTACAAAATCCTATTATGCTAGAGTCAAACAAAATACTGCTAATTCCCTAACAGTTAAAATTCAATATTTAATATTTAAAAAAGTCAATATTAATTTAAAAGGATCAATGATACAATGATTGATAAAATAAATCAAATTATTTATCCCAACAAAATTGATAAACTGACTTTCACAATTTTATGTTCAAGATTACAAACCAGGCGAATAGACACACTTTAGCTTAAGCATTTTTAAATTGTCCAATACTAAGAATATGTAAATTTATAAAACAAATTAAGTTTTCAAGAAAACAAAAATACTTAAAAACAGAATTCTGTATAGAAGCACATGCTATGAAGCATGAAGAAGCAGGTTGGTATTTTAGCAGGTTTCTTTAAGGCATTCAGCAGCAGCCATACTATATGGACTTCAGAACAGGTCATCCACTTGAAGCAAAGCATGTCCAGGCCCAGCCAGTACTTGAATGGGAGACCAACCTGGAAAAAAAAGCTTGGATTGCTGCTTGAAGAGGTCTTAGTGAGGCCAGCAGGGTGTGCCTACCATGTGGTCTGAATGTGGATCCAAATGCCCCAGTGCAATAAAAACGGTGCAGTCTTGAGGATGATAACTAAAACAAAGATCTGTGGTCATAAAAGATCCCTAGGAATCCACCCTAAAAAGTAGAGTGTATCCCAATGTCCTGGCTAAATTGTCCACCATGGCCTCGTCAGCCTGGCCCCCTAATATCGCCTCTACTTGGCTAACTCTCTCTCAGACCTTCACCACTTAACAGCTAATGTGTGGTGGGGGTTGGAAGGAGTACTGGTCGTAACGTTTTATTTATTATGAACATGTTCTTATTAAGTTTGCATATGCTGGGTTTATGTCCAAATGTCTGTTGATGGCATTTTCATTTGATAGCCAAGATTCAGCCAACTCTCTGGCACTTTTAGTATTGGCCTTAAATCTTAACTTGTACATTGTCCCAGTTGAATGTACTGTATGTCTGGTTGATTTTGTATGCATATAGATCATTGATCGTGAGTCCTTCCTTCTGACGGCGTTGCGATGTTCCTGTATATGTGTTGCGATTCTTTTTGATGTTTGTCCTATGTATACCGCTGAGCAAGAACTGCATGGAATGCTATAAACTGTGTTTCGTGACTCTGCTGCCGATTTCTTGTTTTTGGCATTGAAAAGGACAGTGCGCAGACTGTTCGAAGGCTTGTGTGCTATTCTGATACCGGATTTGGACAGGATACGTGCTGCACCTTCTGGCAACCCATGATGATAAGGAAGTGTGTACCAGGTGAGATGTGGGGTCTGGTTCGAGTCGATTGTATGCCGAGTTCTCTAGCGTCTCATGTGTAGGCTTTGTTTAATGCATGTCTTTGAATATCTGTTTGAAGTGAAAAGATGGAAAAGATAGTGTCTTTCGTTCGTTTTCGGCTCCTTTGTATTACAATGGGTGTGGACTCTTCTGAATAGAGTTTTAATACAGCTCTCTTTATGAGATGCTGGGTGATTGCTGGCGAAGTGTAATATCTTGTCTGCATAGCATTCTTTATGGTAAAGACTTGTGATCAGGGTGGCATCGTCACTTCTTTCAATGGATACAGTAGGTCCAGGAAGCTGATGCGTCAGTTTGTTTCTTTTTCCATGGTGAATTGGATTGCAGGGAATATTGTGTTGATGTGGTTGTAGACCTTGTTCAGCTGGCCATTTTTTTTTATATGACGAATGTGTCGTTTACGTAGTGTATCCAGATTTGGGTGTGAACTGGGATAGAGCTGAAGTGTAATATCTTGTCTGCATAGCATTCTTTATGGTAAAGACTTGTGATCAGGGTGGCATCGTCACTTCTTTCAATGGATAGGTCCAGGAAGCTGATGCGTCAGTTTGTTTCTTTTTCCATGGTGAATTGGATTGCAGGGAATATTGTGTTGATGTGGTTGTAGACCTTGTTTAGCTGGCCATTTTTTTTAATATGACGAATGTGTCGTCTACGTAGTGTATCCAGATTTGGGTGTGAACTGGGATAGAGCTAAGTTTTCAAATCGATGCATTACCAGTTCCGATGGAAGACCTGATAACAGTGATCCCATCAGCATGCCTTCTTTTTGAATGTAGTATTTTCCGTTGAAATGAGAGTGAGTTTTTTTGGCAAAGTGATATTAGGTGCATTATGTCTTTAGTGGACAGCTTAGTTCTTGTCTCTATGGTGGGGTCATTATTCAGTCTTATTAGTAGTGTTTCTGTGGCCAAATGAATCGGAATCATGGCATAGAGCGACACAACATCAAATGAGACCATAACCTCGTCCTCGGCGGTGGATACGTTTTTCAAGCGCTGCAATGCCAACTTGGCACTGTTCACCGAATATTTCAAGTCATAAGTTAAATGTTTGAGCATCTGGAAAAGTCTTTTTGACAAGTTGTAAGTTGGTCCACCTATTAGGCTGACCACTGGTCTGAATTTCAGTGGTGTTTTATGTATTTTTGGGAGTCCATAAAATTCAGAGCAGTTAGCATCGCTGTATTTCATGCCCTCCTAGCAACCATTTTCAAACAAGACCATGGTACTCTCACCTCTCAGTCTTATGAATGCTTTTGTCAGACACACTTCCTGCACTCTCAGCTCTTATAAATTTTAACGTTTTCCTCACTTTAAGTTCCCAATTAAAGAAGACATATTATGTCCAAATTTTATTGAAGAATTTCATCACGAAGGGTTATCAACAGAAATAATGAGTACATGGGCAATCCTAACACTGACTAGCACTGAGAAATGAGGAAATCAAACAAATTTACACCAAAAATGTCAATCGGTAGCACGGAAAAATGGTTAAATTGCAATAAACTATGCTGAAACAGTTGGTGGTGATCGTGCAGAGGATGAAAACAACAAATTACAATATCACGAAGAACATCTACACCGGTTAATACTGTCCGGTCTTCAACCACACAAATTACTGTAGAAAGAAGGATATATCCAAGAAAGGTAATGTAGTACATCTCCTGTGGATAATATTAGACACCAAAGGAGATCTTGATACGTCATTCATATAAAAACATTTACAGTTTCCCGTTAGAATAACTTTTGCAAAGACAATTAACAAATCTCAGATCCCAACATTCAAAAAACTCATTTTATTTAATAGAGAGAAAGAAATGAAATGCAATCACAGGCAGTTATACGTTGCGTTGCACGGATGCAAATGTAACACTTCACATGAAAATTAAAATCTGTTTAAATTGTACATCAACATCCCTATACGCAAGCGGCAGAACCACAAACAGTCTAGCGCGTAATGCTGGCCAGGGGGTTGGTGAGTGAAGCGAGCAATGGGCAAAGCCCCCTACTTTAATTGTAATGAAATTAATTAATGAAAACATGCTAAAAATGACACAGTAGTTAACATAGTGCCTGACATGTCCACAGAGCTCAGTCTGGTTACAAACCTCGGCACTGTCTTTGTGGAATTTTTCCAGATGCTCCGATTTCCTTTCACATACCGAAGATGCATGTGTTTGGCTAATTTGTAACAAATTATGACAGTGAGGCAAGAATGGGTATTCACTCAGAATGTCAAGTGATGACTTATGCTTACTGCCGCCTAATATAGACTCCCACGGACCCTGAAATGAACTTAGCGGGTTCAGTAAACATATGAATGTAGGAACATAAAGCATATTTAAAACCGATTTTGATCAACCTTGTTTGCATACATATTTTCACTAAATATACTGAAAAAAAATCAATAGTGTAAGTACCATTTGAACACTTTGCCATTTTGATTATTTTGCTAAATATCTTAAACAGAAAATTTACTGTATGACTTCTTTTACTTTCCAAATTCAGCTACATTGGTACTGCCTCTACAAAAACAGCTTAGTATATCAAGGATGCATATTTGTTTATAGTAACATAATGTAAAAAAAAAAATGCAGTCTCTTACCTTATATGTATCTGCAGCTTTTAAATACGCTCTGGCAAACCATCTGTGCATGTATGTTTTTTGAGTTTTTCTTTAAAATGAATACCACATCATGTGATATTTTAAGAATTAGATCTTTATTCATGTAGACTTCAAAAGTTACTGGCCACTTATCTGACATTTGGCCATCTGAACCATGACAAAATCTCAAGATAACAGAGACCACTACTGTAATTTCTAATGGCAAAATGAGTAACATTGTTGCTAATAAAAGTGAGCACTGAAAAAAATGTGATATAGATGTTATTTGAAAGTTTAACTTGTAGATAATTTTAATTCTTGCAGTTTAGGGTGGTGTCCACCAGAAAGAAAACTAATTTTGGACAGAGAGTGCAAATTTACTATTTCTTCCAGAACCTAAACCATTAGGGTAACATGTTTTATTCTCGGGAAAAATTTGCATTTTGGAAAATGTTTGCATCTTGAATAAGTATTACTGAATATTTAAATAAATATTTAAATAAAAGAGAAACAAAACCTGTAAACCATACTGAGAAATATTAAACCTTTACATATATCATGACCTACAATGAAAAGCTTGACATTTAAAATAACTTATTATTCACTACCCATCAATTGCTTCTCAAGATCCAATGGAACAGATGAATGCACATTTAAGATTCTCTTAATTCTCTTTTCAAAGGTAGTCTTTGCCAAGTCTGTATTCTCACAAATATAACAAAGGCAAGTGTAGCATAAAACACAAAGAGACACCCAAAAAAGGCAAAAATGAAAAAAGGCTATCTAAACTGCATCCCACAACCAAATAAGCTTTAAAGAACAAGAGTGGGACAGCAAGTAAAGAACAGAATACAAAAATACAGTCCCAATAGAATTAAAAGTACAGTATTTAGAATAAAAAAAACTTATTTGCATAAAAGCACCATAAATAATACACATACTAAAATGGAACTGGGATTAACAAAAAATATTATCAATGTTGTTTTCTTAAAAGAAATTTCCACAGGATTTTATGTTAGAGGCACATGCTTCCAAATATTAAAGTACCTTTGATTAAAAAAAAAGTAAAAAAATAAATTTGCGGTTGATTATCTGTATATATTATAAAACACAGTATTTTCAAATAAGCCCACACATATGTATGTGCATGTTTTTACCTGCAAATTTTAAAATAGCTCTATGGCTAGAAAGTTTTCCCTTTAGCCCTAAGCTACACTGTATTAAAGAGATCTATACAGTACATACACCTGCTTTAAAGAACATCTATGGATGTATACACATCCTCATGTTTATGAGGTTTCAGTTTCTTTATTCGCTTCTGCTAATCATTCCCTAGTGCAAATTAATCATTAATGCAAAAGTTACTTGAAACATCAAGGCTTATGCCAAAATATGACAATGTAAGGTCACCATTGTTGATAAAATCTGTTTTTCCCTTTATCTTGTTGAACAGCATGGGACAAAACAGATTTTTAAAACCACTAACTATAGATATAACTTTCAACATATACAGTTTGATTCACGGTACAGTATCTACAGATGGCATGCTATTGGTTTATACATTGACAAAGTAATAACAATGAATCAGCTCTTCCCATACTCATGCAGAAGGGGGACACCTTTTCAAGATTTACTTAATTTAGTCTAAAAAGAGAATGTAATTCCAGTATTTTGACAGTCATTTTTAAAATACAATTGTAAACATGTTATTTAGATAATGTAAACTAGCAGGTCATCCGAGCCACTCCAAGCTCCAGGCTGACCATAGTTGGTTCAGGTTTCATCAAAGATGATGGTACTTCATCATAAACATTTTCTGCACTGCTGCTGCCCTCTACAGTTCTGATGCTGTCATTGGTAGGCACCTTCTGGTCATGTTCTTTACAGTTCAGAGGCTCTTCAAGAATCAGAGAACTAGGCCGAACTGGGTAAACTGGCTGTTTGGTGGGTTCATCTAGATTCTGGATCCAGACAGATCCCTGTTTGTGTAGTTTCTGTGGAAAAACAGAATCATCACAGATAAATCACTCAACCTAAAGGCTGTAGCCACTCATGACAGTATACCTGAAAATGTGGATGACTGCAAACATAATACAACTTGTGAATTTGAGAAAGTGCTGAATTTGTTAAAGAAATAACCCTGATACAACAAAACCTAACATTAAAAGCTGCTATGTCCTCTGTGGTCCCTTTTAGACAAAGTCAATAATGGAAATTTTCAGGAATATTAAGGTACAAGGGGCATGCATGAAAGTGCATAGAGTAGGTATAATACAAAATGAAATATTGCTGAAGAAAAATATACAGCTATTATATGAAACGAAATGCAAGTAGGCTCAAGGAAACAGACTAGTTCTATGTAGTAAGGAATACTGCACACTTTGACCCCTAGCACTGTAACATCAAGGGAACTTACATTAGACAACAAGTAGATTAATGAGCTCGGTTGTATGTTTTTGCTGGGAACTGGATGTGTCTATAATTTCTGATACATGGAATAATTGGACTCCAGAAAAAGCCTTTAATTTGTGGCAATTAAAGAGATGTGGCTAGCAGACAATGGAGCAGCATGGGATTGCCAGTATGGACATACTGTATTTTCTTTAGACTGTCAGACAGGAATAGGCCTTTAAGAGAGCATTACTGTGCAGATCATTGGTATTGCTTTAGAACATTAGAAAAAAATTGATAAGAACAGGCCATTTAGGCCAACAAAGCTCACAAATACTAGCCACCTAAATTCTCTGAAAAAACATTGTCATTGTTTTGAAGGTCCCTAAAGTCCTACTGTCTTAACACACTCCTTGGTAATTTATTTCTTGTTTCTATGGTTCTCTGTGTAGGAAATATTGCAATATATTTATCCTTAACACGTTTCCATCTGTGTTACCATATCCTTGCTGAAAACCTCATTTTAAACAGCCTGGATCCACTGTACTAATTCCTTTTACAATTTTAAAAATTTGCAGCCAAAACTTAAAAACTTGTTATAGTTTGCAGCCCTGGAATTAGCCTTGTTGCTCTTGTTTTGGCTGTTTCTAGTGCTGGACCTTCTCTTTTGTAGCCTGGAGACCAAAACTGCATTCAACACTCTATGTGAGGTCTCACCAGTACACAATATAGCTTAAACATAACTTTCTTTTGACTAGTACTCTACACTTTGTGCTACGTAACCTAATGTTTTAAAAGCCTTCTTAATGGCTTCCATACACGGCCTAGATATAGAGTTAAGTGTCCACAACTATTCCTAGGTTCTTCTCATAAGAGATAATTTCAAGTCTCCGACCTTCCCATTGTGTATTCAAATCTAAAATTTTTACTTTCCTTGTGTAATACTTACATTAAACGTAATCGGTTACAAATCTAAGCAAGACTGTACTTTGTCTAAATCCCTCTGCAATTATTGGAATTATTCTAGATTATCTGCTGTTCCACCTAGTTTGGCATAATTTGCATTTGTTTTGGCTTTACAGCCTTAAATGAAAACACACACAAAAAATATTTCTTCCCAGCTTTACTTACTCAATGCAACCTATAAAATCCAAGTGAAAGATATCACAGCTACAGTTCAGAAAAATTATAAAAAAAACATACTGAGATTAATAAAGGATCACCCCTCCAGTGTCAATATTTTGTTGAAGCACCTTTTGCTTTAATGACAGCATTGAGTCTATTGGGATACTTCTTCTGGAAGAAAAATAACACCCCGAGGAAGACAGGACAAGTTCAATCAATTAAATTTTTATTCAGTCACAGATGAGTATGTGGATTCTACATTGCAAGGCAGAAGAGCAAAGTTACATTTTTTCTATTGGCTCTTTATAATTTCTTCTTCCTCCACCTTCACCTTATTATTCAAAAATAAACATAATATCATTTTTACTTAAGCATTTTGTTTTAGTACGCTAATGGGCCATCTGTTCTTATTTTTTTTTCACTGATCAGACAGACGCTAAAGAAGGAAAGGTCAGTTCTCTTGTGTCAAATAGACGTGTTCCTAAGAAACTAGAAATTTTCCACGGTTTGCTTACTGCACCCTGTCTTATGACAGACACCTGTATGAATAACCTGCCATTATAACAAAATGGCTTTGTCAGCTATTAACCCTAAGTAGCTTGCAAGAAGTTAATTTTTCTTTCACATTCTCTATCAGATTTGCACATCTAAATTGAGCAATATTTGTTCGGTCAAATTGGATGGTGATCGTTGGTGGACTGCTGTCTTCCAATCTTTCCACAGATGTGATTTAGGTCTGGGTTCTGACTGGGCCAAACGAGGACATTCACTTTTTTCTCCTTCAACCACTATGTGGTCAATTTTGCTGTGTGCTTTGGGTCGTCGTGTTGAAAAGTGAACATTCTGCCCATCAACAACTTTCGGGTAGAAGGTAGCAGGTTTTCCTCAGGAATTTGACGGTATTTTGCCCCATCCATTTTTCCTTCTACCCTAACAAAAGCCCCAAGCCCTGCAGCAGAGAAACACGCCCACAACAGGATGCTGCCACCTCCATGCTTTACTGTAGGTATGGTGTGTTGTGGATAGTGAGCTGCATTGGATTTGTACCATTTACCATTTGATATAGAGGCCAAATAGTTCGATTTTGGTCTCATCTGACCATAAGAACTTTTTCCACTTTGTATTAGAATCTTCAAGGTGCATTCTGGCAAAGCTCAAACAAGCCTTAATGTGGCCTTTCTTGAGAAGTGGCTTTTTCCTTCGACCCTCCTGAACAAGCCAGAATTGTGGAGCGCTTCTGAAATTGTTGTCACATGCACACAATGACCACTCTTTGCCATAAAATCCTGTAACTCCTACAAAGTGGCCATTGGCCTCTTGGTAGCCTCTCTTACCAGTTTCCTCCTTGCTCTTTCATTCAGTTTGGAGGGACGGACGGATCCAGGGAGGGCCCTAGTAGTACCAAACACTTGCCACTTCTTTATTATGGACTTTGCTGTGCTCCTTGGGATTGATAAAGCCTTTGAGACGTTTTTATACATCTCCTGCCTTATGTTTGTCCGCAACTCTATCTCTGAGATCTTTTGAAAGTGGCTTGCCACCCATAGTCAGTTGTTTGCTGTCAGTTGCACTACCAAGCAAGGGAATGAATGCTCCAGGAACAGCTGTTTGTATGCTTCACTAATCACACTGATTACAATTGATCACAGGTGGAAGCCAGTAACCGTGGTCTGCAATGGAAATGGTGGGCACTTACACCTGATTGAGTTTAGGAGGGGGGTGATCCTTTATTAATCTCAGTATTTCAAAATTCTTCTGAACTGCAGCTGTAATATCTTTCACTTGGATGTTATAGATTGCATTGAGTAAGTAAAGCTGGAAAAAATATTGGTTTGTGTG
>JANRMT010062834.1:6612790-6637790 GCA_026402145.1 Polypterus bichir lapradei
ATTAAAAACAACAGGAAATCCAAAAATACCTAATATTGATCAGGTTTCTTACACCACAACTCTTACCTCTTCCTGTTCTTGCAATGTGATGCTGAATCTTTTTCTGAATAATTCTTTTCATTTATTTATCTCTCTGTACAACTTTCTAATCACCAAGCACCCCCTTGGCAGTAACTGTTACTGCTGGGAGATTATCCGTTTTTCTACATGTGAAAACATACTATAAGCTTTGTAAAAATTCAAGTTTAGAGCATTCACTTCTTCACACTCTGCATAATTTAATTTTTTGTTAGTGTCTTAATACACTTCACCTTTTCCTTGACTGTTCTTTTGCTTGTAAAATTCTGAAAAAATCCACTGTTTGTAAGGATAGCCCAGTGAATATTTCGGATAATTAAAATCCACTGTGAGTGTAATATCCTCCTCTAATAATATTATAATGTATTTAAAAAGACTGAAACTACATTGTCAGGGCTCTATAATACACTTCCAATATTATTCTTCTACTCCTAATGCTTTTTTGGGTGAATCTAGAAATCTTCACAAAGATGAAGCTGATCATCCAAATAAAGAAGATGTGCATTTAATTTCTGTTTCACATAAATCGCAATTCACCTCCCATTTTGTTTTGCCTATCCTTCCTAAAAATGTATTAACCATCTATGGTATAATGTGAAAGTTGTGAAAGTGTGTATTGGATACTTGGCTTCAGTCTTTACATATCCTACACCATGTCAACATTATGTCATTATTACTATAACATATGAAAACATTTCAAGTCGTTATCACTATAACATACGAAAACATTTTCTGTTTTAGCTGTACGTTCAGCATTTCTTGCCTCACATTTCCTCTGTTATGTTATATTTACACAGACTGTTGTAGACACGGTACACACATGAAAGGAATGTATTTCAAATTACAGTATTTCATTACCTATATAGTTCTTTACAAATGTATCGCCAGATTAACACTTCAAAACAGAAATCAACTGTGAGGATTGCAGCAGGGTGATGCCTTCATCTGACTGAATGGGGGGTGGGGGGGTGGGGTGTATCAGGCTGCATTCTGCTAATCCACACATTTGCAAAACAAAAGTAGGATATTAGCGCAGTGATAAAGAGCTACAAGCTTTTTGATATCTGTCAGGAAAATTTAAGGAGGTCATGGGCAACAAATAAAATCTTAAGCTTCAAGGATTCTAGTGTTAAATGGCAACAGAGACATGAGCACCCAAGGCTCACTGATGCCCTTGTCAAAACACACAGTCAAAAGCATCAAAGCATCAAAACACACAGTGCATCCCAGTTTCATGTGGATGTTACTTTGACACATACCACATACCTAAAAATTGCTGCAGACAATGTACACTTCTTCATTGCAACAGTATTCCCTGAAAGCAGTGGCCTCTTTCAACAGGATAATGTGCCCTGCAACACTGCAAAAAATGTTCAGGAATGGTTTGGAAAATATGACAAAGAGTTCAAGGTGTTGACTTGGCCACCAAATTCTTTATCCAATTGAGCATCTATGGGATGTGCTGGAAAAACAAGCCCAATCCATGGAGGCCCCATCATGCAACTTACAGGACTTAAAAGATCTGATGTTACCATCTTCGTGCCAGGACTCAGGACACAGGAACACAGACACATATGTATACTTCACTCTAGCTACATGATTGGCTACTTGGATGAACAGGATATCTGAAATATTTATCAGGTGTAGCTGATCAAGCGGCCACACAGTGTATCTAAAACGAGGTATGACAACTTAACTCTCAGAATGAACCTGTAGAAAACATAAGCATAACTATCTGTGCATTAGAGCCTATTGTCACCTTCAAAGAAGTCTCCTTCTGCAGCTATGCATTTAGTTAGATGGTATTGCCATTGCTGGAGACATACCTTTGTTATGTTACACTGGATGTCAGAAATTTCTGAAAATGTTTGTACTTACAAGGCAGTTTTTATTTTTGAGAAAAAACAGATACCACATGCTCACAGCTCAGGAAATTGGTAATTGATTTCTTAGCCAGAAAGTCACAAGCTCTGAGCACATCATGGCTTGGGGAGTGGTAATCATGGATGATCTACTTCCGACATCATCATTCACATCTTCACGCCTCTCCTTCAACCTCTAATGCCATTCAGAAACACCTGACTTTTTCATATCATCTTCACCATATGCCACTTTAAACAGCTCCAGCATTTAGTAGCGCTGGTGACACTACACAGCCGTTCCAGGAATTACATTGACACACCTTGTTTATTATTCAAGTATTCGGTGAAAATTACATTTCTTGTTTTCCAGTCAACTTTATGCTAACATTAATTACTTAAAGTTATGCAAGTAGCTCCTTGCAACTCTGAAGTGGGTTTGAAGATGAATGTGTGAATGAAATAAGTAAGTACATTCATAAAAACGGAAGAAATTAGTCTGGCTGCTGTGGTCAGAATTAAAGAAAATTCTGGCCACTCCTTAACAATTGACTTGTGTCTCTCTGGCCAGCCTATGGGATATTTATTATGTTATGCACCACATAAATGAATACAGGAAAATGCTTCAACGTTTTCCTTCTGTTTTCAATGTATTAAAGAAATCATGTTTTGATATCCAAAAGTGAAAGACAGAATGATGAAATATGGCAGTAGTAAAATGGGCAGGCTGTTTCTTCTTCTGAATCATAAATAAAAGAACAGCGTTACTGGTTTAAACAAAAATATATTCCTTATACTGTAAATTTTGAATTTTCAAAATAATTTAAGTGTTTAGATATGTGTGGTCAACCATAGACTGAGTAAGTTTTTGGTATGTTATCTTTTTAAATATTAAATTAAGTTTAAATAAAATTCTTTTTGGATATACCTTTAGCACAGTTTTTTAAAGTTTATTTTTATTTGTAATCAACCCATTGTTTCATGTGTAATGTGTGACTGGAAAGTCTGAGTCTTTTGAGATGATGATAAGTTTCAGAAAAAGATCATTGAGAACTAAATACAGTTAACTGCAAATGTAAGCAATACAACTGTGGAGTGGAAGGGGCAATACACTTGCTACCAGACATTTCCAAGTTTGTCCATAGGTTATAATTCCATGCATAGATCAGGAAAAAGATCCTTTAGTGTATTAATTTTAGATGTTTTCATACCTGCCCTGTTAGGTGCAAGTTTTAAAAATATTCAGTGATAGAATTTCTGTTATGCAAGTTAAAAATGCCTGACTGTAAATTAATAGTATTAAACGTATGTCACCATAAATACATTTTTAAGTGGTATAAAATAAGGGAAAACCCACTTTAAACACTCTTTATAACAATTACTGATGCACAATAGAGAACTGTAGACCTATGAACTGTACATAAACATTTACTGTACGCACTGCATTAATGTCACCAATTATAAGGCCAATTTCAATTTTTAAAGTTGTGCAGAAAAAAAGCCTTCAAAACTACAACCATCTTACATTAACTAGTCACGTCTGAGCTTCCATAAAAAGAACAGGTGCTCCATCTAGTGGTCACTTCTTATGATTTAACAAACAACAACAGACATCACAAATTCACACTCACTGCTTCTAAGACTTTGATTTTTTCCTCCAGATCTCTGCTGTTGCCTCTGACTGTGCTGATGTGGTTTAAAACAACCTGCCTCGGGTGCATCGATCTATCATACTGAAGGTACATATTTCTCCAGAACCTATAATTACAAGAAGAAAGAAGCTTTAATCATCATTTCTGAAAAAGCTCCTTGAGCATGGGAAAGGCACTATATAAATAAAATGTATTATTATTATGATACATACATAGGCAACTATAACAAACATGTAAATGTGAAAAATTACCCAAATGTTGGTTCTACCCCATAGTTACCCTAAAAGAAAAATTTCACATGCCCAGGATCAAAAACATAGAAACACAGCATATTGTAAGAAACATGCTTAAGACATTTATAAAAATAATGTATAGTAACATTCACACATCTCTCAATTCAAAGGTTACAATGTCTTTATTTATTTATTGTGCCTCTATTTATCCTGTCCCCTTTGTTAAGGTCATCTGTGTCATAAAGTACCAAGTATCAAGATCGTCTTTGTCAGGAGGGTGGACTTTTGTACACATTTGAATGAAGAAATGAATTTTTAACAACAAAATCAATATTTCACAATTTCCATTTCAGTCTTCAATGATATGTAAGCATCCTGATTAAGGCAGGAATTGTAGTGCTAGGGGACAATTTAAGGAATAAACAAGTGGTTAGTTTAGTTTGGAAAATATATACTGTATATATTTTTATTCAAGATGCATACAAATTTGGAGAATGCCAATGAATAAGAAATAAAACAAAGTTTACTCACCAAAAGAAAGAAGTTAAGAGCAAGAAACAGTTTTTAGGGTTCACCGCATCAAACCATGCAGATTTATCCAGTTGGAGTGGCATTGTGGCTTGCCATCACATGTTGATAGTAAGCAACGATGTTGACATCATGTACCAAAACTTGAACACATACACCACCCAAATTTTTGTTGGTACTGCAACTCGTGCACACATCACATTCATTTCTGACGACGTGCTCAGAAGACATATCAAAAGAATGCTGGAAACATGTGACAGTACTGGTGAGAACTTTAAGCACACTGACCGAAAAAAATAAAGATAAAGAGGCCAGAGGGATCCTTAATTATTACTTTCTCGTATATGAAGTAAAGGGAAAGTATTGTAATCATATAAAAATTCAATGTCAAGATTTTAATGAATCTTGACGTGTTAGACCTCCCTGAGTCCGAAAATACCATTTTTGGAATTATGTCTGTGTGCCTGTGAGTGTGTCTGTGTTTGTAAACACAATAACTTGAGTATACTTTCACTTAGGTCAACAAAATTTTGCATACAAGTATTAGGTACAAAATGTAGATTTCTATTTTCGCTAACTGAAAGTGGTACTTTACCTTTTATTCATGCAGTTGCAGAGTCCGATTTATTCAAGTTTACTTTTATGATAATTGTTCAATATATTATTAATTTGATTTGTTGTTGATGGTTCTTTAATGTACATAATATAAAAATATAATCATTGTCTTGCGGTTTACTCCTCAAATATCCATCCCCATATCTGAGTATACAAGAAAGTCTTGGGGAGACCACCCCTGATTTTTTAATCTAGAAAATCGCATCAGTAGTGGATTTAGGTCAAGTTAATAAAAATAGCACTGGTTTTAGATAAAAATATCTTTACTTCTTGCAACCTCAGGGTTGTTCATTTTTATATAATTTTGTTAAGCATAAAATAGTATATGCTGTTCAGCAGTCTCTTGTGTAATAGTTATGATGATCTGATCACTTTCTTATGGGTACAGGGTAAGTGGGCTTGAAGCGGCTATGATCTAGCAAGACTACTCTCCACAATTCCTTGTCCAGCCTGGCCCTGGACTTTGCCACATAATGGGTTTGATATGGTCACCAGAAGACAAGAAGATGCATCATGATCTGACGTTAAAAAAGCTTTTTCCATTTCCGATTCCTGAGAGCTATGTACCATCATCAAAAGAAATGTTTGCCTGGATCTAGTCTCGCTGAAACCAGACGTATAATATATATAGATATATATATGTCTGGAGACATATATATATCTATATATATTATACAGTACGTCTGGTTTCAGTGAGTCTACCTAAAACTGGATGGGAACAATTAGATGGCTCACACAGTGTTACATTTTTAAAACAATTCAAAGCCTCATGAAGGCAACAGAAAACCCTCTATGTCGCATGTGCAGAAATAACATTGTACATTTTAAAAATAAATATAACCGGATGCAAAGGGAAAAAAAAAACCTTTCTGTAGCATGAGGTTATACATTGGCATTTGACACCATAAATACATGTATGGTAAACATAAACAATACATTGTTAAAAGGACTGTATGTGTTCTCTGCTGTTCATTATTAAAATGAAAAATGTATTAGTTGATGTAAGCGTGAAAGAATTGGCAGCTATATTTGTGAAACTATGAACTGTAAAATATGCATTTGAATTAAACAGTGTGTCACATTCTGTCAAAAGGAAAGCTGTTAAGAAAGCTGATAATAACCAGCCACTGGAAATGCAGATTTCAGTACTCAAAACATCCCAATCAACAAATCTGCCTAACAATACTAGTATATGATGATGCTGCACAACATCCACCTTCTGACTACATGTCTAAAAGAACAACTAAAGAAATTTAACATTAATGTTGAATTAGAAATATAAATATGTCATGACAAAATAGTCGCTGAGTTTGAACTCACTGTATATCCATATACCACAATGTCTACCTAAACTGTATTTGCTGTTATGTCACATAGTGATGCAATAGTTAAAATGATAGAAAGATATGGTAGCAGACAGAAGCACCTATAAAACATATGGAGCCCAGTAGCTGCAGTGGCATCTGTGGCATGTCTGTCAGCCTCTTCTGTTGTGGCACTTATTACAAATTAATTATTAAGCTTTAGTTATCTTGTGGTACTGGGCTCCTTAATGGACAACAGCAATTTTAACTTTTTATTTTCTCACAGCATGAAGTCTTTTGTTCAGTACCTTTTGCTTTCTCAATCTCTGGCGGTGACTTAAAACGCAATAACTGGAGAAACTGGAGGCGGCTGTTTTAGGAAGAAGCCCTGTGGTTGTAGCCTTTGCAGCACAGTATTTTGCCGCTATTTACTATACACTTTTTAATGGGTTGTCTCCAGACGTGTATTCTTGTTTGACAATCACATCTGGCCTTGTGAGACTAGCCTGGCTAAAGTAAGAATGCTCTAACTCTAATATGTCAGAATAAATGGAAACTAAATTTCATCAACATAAAGTCTGTTTTTATGCCAGGAGCATCTGTGATGTGAGATAATCTATGTGTGCATTTCCCCCAAGGCTGGATATAAAGATTGACTTTGGATGCCTTAGGTTGACTAATGCTTGCTTTTAGGTACTAAAGAGTGAAAGATACCATACAAAATGGGGTGGGGTGTCAAGGATGGAGTCTGGTAGGGTTTATTATACAGATCAGATTTGCAATATTAAAGGAGTACTAGTACATCATTTTAAGAATTTCACTGGGAAGATTCACAGTTAAAAGCCCTGATTTACACTGGACAATGCAATAAAATTCTATTATGTCTGAAAGGAAGTTGATGCTGAAAATGGAACTACACTGGGCCAGCAAGAAATAATGTATTCAGAATGCAACTCATCCTTTACTGTATATATCCTATGAAGGGACCCACTTGTAACTGAATCAGAAACTAGCCAGCTCAGATCTCAGGTTTAGCACTGTGTAAAAATCTTAGGCCATCCAAGGACATTATTTTAATGCTAGTTTCCTAGGCAGTACAGGTTCATTTGCTTGCAAAAAATACTATGGAGCATTAAAATAAACAAATTAATATGGTGTTTGTGAGATTGTATAATTGAGTCATAGGCAAAGATGATCTCTTTCTGTTCAATTAACATGAATCTGTCCTACATAACAAACATTATAAAATAAATTGTAAATATACTTACTTAAAATTAAATGGCATTGTATTTGGTTCAAGCACTGGGTGTGTTTCAGCAAATCCAGGTTGATAAAGAGGGTTTAGATAGTTCTGATGGTTATTCATAAGATGAGTCCACAAGGAGTATGTCTTGTCTTTCAACCTTCACAAATAAAACAGTGCAATCAAAAAGAAAGTCAGTTTCCTTTTATACTTGTACCATAAACAGCAAAGAGTAACAGAGATAAAATGTTTTTTCGATGTATTGTTTCCCCAGAGCTCAAAACAATAAAAAGGTAACACTTTATATTTATATCATAATTAATTATGATCCTAGTTGTATCATAATTAATTATGATCCTTTAAAAAAATCTATTTCTAATTAAGCAAGACAATACTGAAACTCATAGAAACTGTTAATGTAGTATCATATTGTACAAAACAGAATTCAACACATCATATGCAAATCCCCAAATGTGTTGATTAAGCTATGGTAATTCAGTTTTATTGGGCATTTGAATGCAAAAATGTTACATTTGGTCTCATCCGTCCACAAAACATTCTTCCAATAGCCTTCTTTCCACGTGATCTTTAGCAAACTACAGACGAGCAGCAATGTTTTTTTTTGGAGAGCAGTGGCTTTCTCCTTGCAAACCTGCCGTGCACACCATTGTTGTTCAAAGTTCTCCTGATGGTGAACTCATGAACATGAACCTTAGCCAATGTAAGAGAGGCCTTCAGTTGCTTAGAAGTTACCCTGGGGTCCTGTGTGACCTCGCCGACTATTACACGCCTTGCTCTGGAGTGATCTTTGTTGGTCGACCACTCCTGGGGAGGGTAACAATGGTCTTGAATTTCCTCCATTTGTATACAATCTGTCTGACTGTGGATTGGTGGAGTCCAAACTCTTTAGAGATGGTTTTGTAACCTTTTCCAGCCTGATGAGCATAAACAACTCTTTTTCTGAGGTCCTCAGAAATCTCCTTTGTTCGTGCCATGATACACTTCCACAAACATGTGTTGTGAAGAGCAGACTTTGATAGATCCCTGTTCTTTAAATAACACAGGGTGCCTACTCACACCTGATTGTCATCCCATTGATTGAAAACACCCGACTCTAATTTCACCTTCAAACTAACTGCTAATCCTAGAGGTTCACATACTTTTGCCACTCGCAAATATGTAATATTCGATCATTTTCCTCAATAAATAAATGACCAAGTATAATATTTTTGTCTCATTTGTTTAACTGATTTCTCTTTATCTACTTTTAGGACTTGAGTGAAAATCTGATGATGTTTTAGGTCATGTTTATGCAGAAATATAGAAAAGTCTAAAGGGTTCACAAACTTTCAAGCACAACTGTACATGTAAGTGTATCCAATATCAGTATTATATTTACAGTCCTCTCCACAATTAATAGCAGCCCTTGTAAAGATGAGTAAAAATGATTGTAAAAACTAAAAGTCACCCTTTTGGTAAATTACCTTAATCTTGCACTGAAAAAATGAGAGGAATCCAACCTTTAATTGAAAATAATCCCTCACAAAGAAAGTATGTGCCACAATTATTGGCGCCCCTAGAAATTCTTATGATCCAAGTGTAACTGAAACATTTTTTTTACATTTATATGTTACTATTTTATGTTGATCAGAGTGTGTAGGAAAATGTAATCCATGACTTCTTGTTGCATACGGGTATAAAAATAAGGAGCCACAGGGGTGAAATTCCCTTACACATTTATCAACATATGAAAGATAAGAGAACACACAACTCAATTGACAGAAAGTTGTGTTGATCTTCATAAGTCAAGGGATGTCAATAATTAGGTTAGGACAATAACTAAAAGTTTAGATCAACTGGAACCGTTACTAACTTGCCTGGAAGAGGACCCAAGTTTATTTTTCCCCCAAACATGGTGAACATGATGGTAAAAGAGGTAAAAATCCTCAAAGATTACTGTTGAATAAATACAGAAAAAAGTAGTATTTTGAGGTCACCAAGTCTCCAAAACTACAATCAGAAGCCACTTCCATGCCAACATAATATATGGAAGGCATGTCAGAAAGAAGCCTTTCCTATCATTTAACCACAAACATAAGTGCCCGGAGTTTGCCAAATGCTAATGGAAATTTGATTTGAGCCAAGTTCTATTGTCAGATAAAGTGAAAATTTGGTGGATTTGGCATAAAAAGAAGGATGGCTATACCGTAAAGAACCTGATTCCCACCATCAAGTATGGTAGAGGCTCTGTGATGTTGTGGGGCTGTTTCTCCTCCAAAGGCCATAGGGATCTTTTTAGGGAACATGGCATCATGGACTTTATGAAATACCAGGGGATTTTAAATTTAAATCTGGCTGCTTCTTCTAAGAAACTAAAACTGGGTCATCGTTGGATATTCCAGCATGACATTGATCCAAAAACATATGTCCAAATCAAAACAAAATCAACTTAAATGAATACAATATCAAACTTCTGCCATGACCACAACTATACACAAGCCTAATCCCAACTGAAAACCTGTGGGAGGAGCTGAAGAGGAGAGTCCAAAAGAAAGGACTGTGAATGCTCTAATAAGATTCTACAAAGAGGAATTGTCTCAGATTCCCTACTCTGTATTCTCCAACCATATAAGGTGTTACAGGAGAAAATTCTCTGCCTTTCTATTGGCAAAGGGAGTTTGTACAAGGCGTTAAATGTAGGGGTGCCAACAATCATGGCATGTGTGGTTTTGTTTAAAAAATAATTATTTCCTGATAAGCATTTTTTTTCTCATAATAAATTAACTTCAGTTAAATTTTGTTGTTCTCTTTTTATTCAGTGTGAGATTAAGGTAATTCACCAAAATTCTTTACTGGGGTGCAATTAATTATGGAAAGGACAGTAAATCAGTTTTCACAATTAGTCAGTCAGAGTATAACTATTGCTGTACACATTCTCATACAACATCTGGCAAACTGAACTTAAAACAACTATTTCTGTTAATTTATAACTGAATGAAAATTTTGCAAATATAAAGAGAAAGAAAATGGAATACATTTGATTCAGCCTTCATACTTCAATTCATTACTACTAAAATGCATTTGACCAGTTTTAATTTACAATTTAGCATATTCCTATGAATGCATAAATATGACGGATACAGAGCAAAACCTGGAGGCAATGGTAATGGTAAGTACTACAATGTTAAATAAAATAAAATGTTAAATTCTGTTTTCTGCAGTAATTTGCAGTTTTGTGTTTTTGTTATAAATATAGCAGAATTAAAAGGAACACAATTTTCACTCCAAATAGCTGGCACCCTGCCCGGCATTTGTTGCTGCCTTGCGCCCTGTGTTGGCTGGGATTGGCTCCAACAGACCCCCGTGACTCTGTGTTAGGATATATCGGGTTGGATAATGGATGGATGGATGGATAGTCACATGATTAAAAACTATGTACTGTATACATCATCCATCCATCATCTTCTAAACCAACATATCCAGAGCTGGGTCATGGGGAACCTGGAATCTATTCCAGTAAGCACTGGGCGGGAGGCAGGAACAATCCCTGGACTGGGCTCCAGTATACCCATGGATGTATACATCACCTCTTCCACCAATAAGTATTATTGAAAAAACATGAGACATATCTGGCATCTCAGTTGATTTGTATTATGAATAATGAATTTAGATAACTGTGTGAATAATATTAGTAACATTGCATTTTTTTCTCCCTCATCTTACCTCATCTCTTCTCGTTCCCTTTGGCAGTTACCTAGAAAATTGCCAAACTGGCATGAGTGAACATGCTCATGAATTTGAATGAGAAACCATTCATTATACTCAAATGCCATTGGGAACTGTTCTAACAGATGCCAGACACACTCCAAAAATTGGGTAAATACAGGAGACACTTCCTTAGGGTCCCCATCCAACTGATCACACCTAAAGCAAAGAAAAAAGTGACAACATTTAAATGTAACTATTAGTATTTTATCCTATGACTGGTGGCAGAAAATGGATTTGTAGTCTTAAAACTATTAAACAGACATCTATAAGAATCAAACATTTAATATGTTCTCCAGTGATTCTTCTCCAGTAATACTTCTCTTAAACACTGCATCATGCAGCAATTAGGCAAAGCTGGAATTCATTTTAAAATCACTTTGTAATCTTTAGAAGATACTGGCAAAACAGAGAGTGAGGAGAAAGAGGATTACTCTGCATTCAGAATATTACAGTATTTAATTTTGGTATAAAAAAGTGACCATCAGAAAATTGAAAACAACAAACTAGAATAATGCAAACTAGAGGTTAAAATAACTACTTCAGGTAGAACTTTAGAACTCTTGGAACCATTATTGGCTATGCTAAAATTAAAGGCTAACAAATAATAGTTCATATTTCCTTCAGGTTGAGATAAAAATGTGCCCTTTCAAGATTACACTAACAAAAATCCAAATGTTTTCTTGTTATTTGCAGTCATTGCTCTGAAAAGTATTTTGACAATTCAGTGTAATAATTTATGATTACGTCTGTGATAGTCTTACTTTGATATCATGGATTAATATTAAAACAAATTACAATAAAACTTCCACTCATCCATCTATGATTCACAGGAAGTAACAATTTCTAAATTAGGGTCAACCAATTTGGAGTTGCCAATTACCTTCAACATACAGATAAACAGAGAACATGGCAATTAATAATCACTAGTATTAGAAGCATGTTTCTCTTACACTGATTTATAAATAGCATTTTGTTATTGGGTGTATATTTTAAATGGTTTACCAATTACAAATGATTATTTTTAAAATAAGGAATTTGTAATGACAAGAATCAGACAATGTTTATTTGGGCTACACGGCTATTTATATTTACTTTTTAAAAATCAAATCCAGAACAGTTAGGTGACTTGCTTGAGATCACATAATGACTTAGAACTACTGAATGAAACTTGAACTATGTGATTTAAAATTATGGGTCTCATCTAGTTGACCACACCTTATGCCAAGTAATAAAGCAGCTTTTAGATATAAGGAGCACAACACAAATTGATGGCACTGGTTAAGGAATTACAAACAATAAATTTAATTATTGTTGTATTGGTACTGCTACTGCTTTTAAATTATGGCAAGCTGAAAATAGTCTTCATCTTATGTAACTACCTCTTGAAATTTTAAAAGCAGAATTTTTCTGAGAAGATCTTCTTTGTTCTCAGCCTAATTTCTAAACAAACCTAAAATGAACAGGGTCTTGTGAATGCTCATTCAAAGTATGTAGGTTCAAGTTATCACCTCCATGTGGATGAATTATTTTAATGTTTATTATGTTTTAACTACATGCTTCACTTCAGTTTTAAAACTATTCTACAACATTTGCACTGTACTTTATCAACATTCATGCATGCATTTTCTGAACTCCTTTTATATATTATTGGATTAGTGAAAGCCAGAGTCTATATAGAATCTTTGGATGCAAGTAGATGTGGATGTAACACCAGGCCATTGCATGGCAAATAATAATATTTACGGATACTGTGCCTATTTGGAGACTATGTACATATCTGAGATATGAGAGCGATTTCAACTACCTGAACGAAGCCACATGAAAATGTGAGAGTGTTTATACTGCTAATTAAATGAATCATCAGTAATGCATCAGTAATCACTGCATGACTTTGTGCCTCCAAATTATATGAACTACCAGAAACAGCACCTGATGCACAGGTAAGTAATTTTAAGCTCTGGTCTGTTTGTCTGTCTTTGGTTTGTTCTGGTGTTTCACTTGTTCTGAGCTACCAGGTGACACTCACTGTTATGCAAACTGTAATAAAAAGGGAATAAAAAACCCAAAGGTACTCTCAGGGTCAAAATTTTGGGTTGGAAAATAGTCTATGTGGGTGTCTTCCCTGATAAAATCAGGAAGGTGTGTACATTTTGGCAGAGATTGGTCCAATGGTGTGGATTTGCATAAATTACTTATCTTTCAAATTATTTTCAAGTTATTTCCTCACAATCCTGGTATATATTAATTTGCCACAATAAATTGTGTTTTAAAGTGAAGCGTATTTTCTAAATTTAAAAACATAACTAGCCAGCTTTTGCCTTTCATAATGGAGGTGAATTGTACTGGAATCCCATTGTTAAAAAAAGCTTAAAATTTACCAAATACTGTATGTCAATTTTTCAAAACAAAAATATTCAAGAATTGATCTGTGTCTTTAAATTACATACATCTTGTAAAACAGTTTATGTGCAATTTACACTGCTGCTTGTCTTTTATTTTAGGGCCAGGGGCATTGATTCAACTTGGAAAATCATTACCAAGCACCTACAACCGGGGTCAGAGGCAACCCATTTAACACTCTTTCTCCCCTGGCTTCTCGCTGCTGGCCATGCGTTAGGGCTGATGGACTCTAGCAGCTAGGAGATACCTCTGAAATGCACTCTAAGTGCTGTGTCTGTGTGTAACCCTAACCCAAAACATTATGCTTGTTTCTCCAGGTAACACAGAGTTGTCACTTCTGCCTCAGAACCCCAGGTTCTACATGAATTTTATAGGTTTTACAGCATCTCCTGGTGTATTTAGGAATTGGTTGGTATCCGTAAATGTCAGTGAGTTTATACCCATTCATTGTATACTAAAAATATGATAAATAATTTATGGCACTTTAGTCTGCTCTATCACAAACTCTTTTGTCATTTTTTATTGTGCATGCGCTAAACACACCAAGTAAACTGTGGCATGCAGGTGTCTGGCTCTTTCAAAAATCTAAGGCTTTTACTAAAAATACAATGTGTGTAATCAGTTCACTTTATATTTACCGTTACTTGTACAATGTACAATGAAACTTATGTGCTCTTTTCACTATGCTGCCACTTGGCATGAATCTCTCTCTGTAGGCTATATAAAATGTATGGATGAAAAGTAAAACACCGATTAGGGAAAAAATAATCATATGATTTTAGCACACATCTGTCTGTTAATACAAGGCATGGCAGAATATAACTTGAGAATGTGGAATTGCAGAAGCAAAAGTATTGTTAAAAGCAGAATATAGCCTGGTGCTGGGGGTTGGTTTGGACTGTCAGAAATCCACCCACGACAAAAGCTGCGAGCAGACAAGAAAAATGCCTCAAGAAAAATAGTTCCAAGAATCTGTGATTGAATAATTATTTCTTTCTTACTTTCATTCTTTCATTATCACAAGGATGCCTCATAAATGCAGAAGGCAAATTTTCTTAAATCAAAACCTTTGCTGCTTCAAAGAGGTTGTACAGTATTTGGCAAGTTTTAAGGCTTTTCATTCACCTATGGACCCTGGTATACTTCAGTCCTATTGTAAGCTGAAAGAGCTGGTATTTCTAAAATTAAAAAAAAAAATACTCTTCAGTTAAGAATATAATTTTACATGGCAATTTTATATATTATAATTATAAACAAATAATTTCACCTTGAAAAATACTAGGGTGTTGTACCATGTTAGCCATTATGAATGTGGTAATGTTAAGCAAAATGAAGCCTTTTATTGGCTAACTAGAAAGATTACAATACGCAAGCTTTCGAGGTACCTCAGGTCCCTTCTTCAGGCAAGATGTAAAATACCTACTTTATCCTTCAAGTATATACAATAGTAATTGAAGATTTAGTTCAGACTTAAAAAATACATCACATTGTACATTTCAATACCTGTCAGCAAACTTATGTCCAAATGAAATCCAGTCTTTTTCAATCAAAACCTAAAAAACAAACATAGTTACTTTAAAATCTAGGTAATAAGATCTAGCCTTGACAATTCCGCATAAAATATGTCATACTATCTAAAATAATATATACTGTAGTTTAATGCTGTACTTCCCAATAAATTCATAGTCTCTTTATATTACCAAAAGTTTACACAAAAATGTATAGGCATTGCAATATAATTTATCTAATATTACAGTTTGTACATTAAGTTTATAATTACAGGCCTAAAACTACCCACATTTAAGTCTCTAATAAGTAATTTATATAGTTGTGATGACAATGAAGCTTTTTGCCAATGTGCACAAACTCATCTCTTGTACCTTTTAATAATCACAGGATTCAGTAGTATGCTCATAGTTTGCAACAAACTAATTCTATATTCTCCTCTTTACTATAGATACTGAAGATAATATAAAAACAATAAACTTTAATACACTTTAGAAATTGCTTTACTGTGATTGTTTTTCACATGGAAAGCTTACGTAGTAATATTGTACTAAGCATTATTTTAAATCACACAATAACTCTGCTTAAGTTAAATACATTTCAGCTAAAATCTGCTATTTAACTGCAAAATATTGAGATTACATGGTCATGGACTTCTTTCAATGGGTAGAAAAGACTTTTTTCCCAGGACAAACCACCATGAAGGGTGGACAAAAGCTTCTGGTGCACAAACTCATTTCCAATAGGAATATGGCTTGTTTATCAAACAGAGCTTTGTAAACAGAAAATGATGTATTACTTAGCATGCTACACATCACCTATGTGAATGTAAAGAAGATGGCAAGCTCTGGTGAGGGCTGACAGTGATGTTCTTCAATTTCTTTTACACAGTGAACGTTTCAGGTGAATTAAATTTCATTGTATGACGTTATGTGTTTACTCTCCTGCAGCCTATTATATGAATGTCATCTATATTCACTTAATCTCAAATTACATGTTGTCTGCTGTCTTTAGGCCTGTAAATATGTCATAATAATCTTCATGACAGTATTTGAATAACATTTTAAAGTTAATGTGGACATAGTTTTGGATTATTTTCCTACTGGAATATCCAATGTTGACTCAGTTTTAGTTTCATGACAGAGGTGGCCAGATTTAAATTACAATATCCTGATATTTCATGGATTCTACTGTATGATGCCACATTCCTTAAAAAGGTTCCCAGAGCCTTTGGAGGAAAAACTACCCCACAACATCACATAACCTCCATAATTGAAAGTGGGGGATCAGGTTCTTTTTGGTATAGCCACCTTTTTTTATGCCAACAACACCTTAAATGTTTGTTGCTAAAAAGCTCAAATTTTGCTTTGTTGGCATTTACTAAAATTTCAGGGGCTTACATTTATGGCTAAATTACAGAAAAAATGATTGTATGGAGGTGGCAATTGATGGTAGCTTTGGAAAATTAGTGACTTCAAGATGCTATTTTTTTATATATTTCTCTAACAGTGATCCTTGGGGAATTTTTTACTTCTCTTACCATCTTCTTCATTCCCTGAATTACAAATGTCAACACACGTCTATTTCAATTGTGTTCTCTTATCTTTCCTGTGTTGGTCAATGAATAAGGGAATTTGACATCTTTGCCACCTCATATTTACATATACTCAACTGCAACAAGAAGTCATGGAATACACCTTGAAATGTCCTACACACTCTGATCAATTTGAAACAGTAAGATACAGATGGACAACATTATTCAGTTATACTTGGATCAAAAGAATTTCTAGGGGTGCCAATAATTGTGGCACATGTGATTTTGTTAAAAAATAATTATTTCTTTGTTAGCGATTATTCTTTCTCATAAATAAACTTACTTCAAATAAAGTTTGGATTTATTTCATTTTTTCACTGTGAGGTTAAATTCATTAACCAAAAGGTGAATTTTTTATAACCCTACACAAACAGTAAATTCAGATTTTCTTCATATAGAAGCAAAAATAAAGACAGAATCCAGAAACTAAACATAAAAAAGAAACACAATTTACAGAATCAGACATACCATAAAACCTTTGATTGTTCTGTAGTAAGGGTCCATTAAGAGTGATCCTAAGGAGCAAACTTGTGCAGTACGGTCCCAGCCATCAGAACAGTGAACCAAAACACTTGCCCCTTCAGCAGTTATAGCCTGTTGTAAGTAAAACATAAGTAATTAATGTAAGAGTGTATTAGCCTTTACACACCAGATATATAATATGAAAATCAAAAAACACCAAGCAATAAAGTGTACTTTTGGTACATTGTGCTTTTAACACATTTTTTACAAAACACATGATGTCTACACTTTCAATTAGCTATAACAATCTAACTGCAAAAGGCTATCCACCCAAATTTTGCAAAACCATGTCAGTAGTGACAGAGCATTTTCTGCACACACAATAAAACCTTTTATGCAACATGTTTTCTGTTTATAGTACCAATATCCAAGTACTGGGATAAAGGTTAAACAGTTCTTGCAAAGAAGTAAATTACTGATACATTTTCGAATACAAATTAAATTTATCATGTGTTTATTGACCTAACAAGTTTTAATGTTTTCAAAAGACTGTATATCTGGACAAGATTCCAGTCTGTCTTCAGGCACAGTTCTTGTGAAACCTGCAAATATATATACTGTTATTAGGAATAATGATAGCAGCTACAAAAATATTGAATATGGTGTTCCCAATAGGTTTGAATTTCAAGTACAGTAACATAAGGTTAAAAGCACTAAACACCTTAAAATTATTATCAGTTTTCCTACAAAATCTCTTTAACATTATCATTATAATAAAGTAACCTTTGGGTAAATGAAATAAATATTGTGATATATTTTCTGCACAACACCATCTATTACAATATCAAAATAATGTATACTTTATGTACAAAGCTGGCCCAAAATGAAAACTTACTTTTGATAAAGTAATAGCAGCATCCAGAATTGCTTTAATGTGACGTAGCCATCCTGAATTTTCTATACCAGTTAAAAACTCTGTTATAGACAAAGACTTTGAACCTATAACTAAAGATTAAAAAACAAAAATGTTACAAAGCAGTATTTATTGTATGAAAGGTAACCTATAATTTAAATAATACTATAAAATAGGTGTACAATCTTGTTAACATACCTATGTGTGACAGTTTTATCAATCAAAATTAATATTCATGAAAAAGAATTGAACAGGACAAGTGTCACATAAAAAATAAGGTACTGCAATTAAAAAATCTATCAATTTATACAAATACAATTAAAAAAACATCTTTTTACCATGTACAAATATTCAACTTCTACACTATTCAAATTTCAAAAACTATGCACTTTTGTAACTTTTATAATACAGTATTGCATCTATTACATTATATTATTTCCATTCCATAATCATCCATCAATATTAGTCTTCCCTACTTTATCCAGTCACAGTGAAATATCACATCTCCCAGCACCAATAAGCAGAATGAGAAATCAGCTCTGAATCAGGCAAAGATATGTCACGTCACATCATTGTAATGTGCAACACTCAGGTGAATAAAATGCATAAAATAAGCTTTAGGCAATGGGCATGACCTTGAGAAAGGGGGCTAGGATGACTTGGCTTACCAGGATTCTACAATTGTCAGATTCTCAGAGAAAACTACAGTTCTAATAAGAGATAAATGTACTCTTTGAGAAGGTAACCATTCTTGAATGAGATTGCTTAAGAGGAAATAAATCATATTGTGCAGGTAGAGTTCAAAGTTTTATTGGGATATTCTATAGGAATCTTCCTATAGCCTGTTTACATTTACTTGCAAAGAAAAAAAACAATGGAAATGAGTTTAAATTACTGTACAGTAGCGAACTCCATGGCGTTTGCTTCACCTCAGGTTCAGAGAAATCACAGAAGTGTTTTGTGAATATCGTTGAACTTGGCGAAATGCATTGACGTCAATGGGGATAAACTAACTGAACTAGATTTGACTAGAATTTAATGGTCCAGTCATTTTTAAAGTGTCGCTGATGGCTAGGGAAACATACCCAACCATACTGGGCTGAGTATTGTGGCCAAAAAGTTAAACTGAGCTGTGCTGCAGCAGTGCCAGACACGCAAATGTATATTTCATCAAAACAAAGCGGAAACGCTGAAATCGTAGTCAACAGTCAGACAAAATGGCCGTTTTACGTTGATTTATGTGAGAAACTATTGGTTTGTGTTCTTTTCAGAAAACAGCCCGGCAGCAGCTCGCCACTCCCACCTCCCCTGCATTTCTACTGCCATGGTAGCACACAGGGCAATGCACTCAGCAACAGACGTATTATGTAGATTTATGTAAGAAACTACTGCTCTGTGTGCTTTCAGAAAACCGAGTTTCCGGAGGAAAATGAAAAAAAAATCAGCCCTAAATGAGTTAAAGGTAGAAAATTGATGTATTGTGATTAAAGCCACTGGTTTGTTCTATTTTTTGAAGTTATGATAAAGGCTCTCCACACTGTCTGTGCTGATGCTTTGCAATTTCTGTTCTATCAAAAAGAATAAAAGCTCTTGTACATAGTAATAAATGGGGGGCATCAGGCTTTTTCAAGGTTTGTTTTCATTTTCCACGTGGCTAATTAAACATGCATAGGGCACGTGCCTCCTTCTCTTATACTGACATGGAATTCGAAGATCTACCTGTACATTTGGCTACAAGCACAGGCAACTCATTATGCACACTGTATATGTATCATAAAAATAACATTTGAGCACTTGCATTATTTACTTATCTGTTAAGCTCACTAAAGTGAGTTCACCTACTACAATACAGTATTAATGGGCTTTATGGCTTTACAGCCATAGCCTTTTGTTCTTATGAAAAATGTAAAAAAACGTTTGTAAATACTGATGCTATAGTAGTTCACCAGCTGCCTTTATACCTTTGGTTTCCATAAAGTCTGTGTGTTCTGTTTATACCTGCATGAGTTTTCCCTGCTACCCCTGAGTTTCACTCAGTTTTTAAATCTGCACTGTGTCAGCTAGTAGACTAGCGATACTAACTGTGAGTGCAATCATGTGCTCTTCATAGTGCCAACTACTGCGTGACCATGGCTCATTGAGATTAAAGAAGAAAGAACATAGTGAGAGATGCGCAAGCTTTGTAACCAGTCTGTAATGCAAATGAATAGCATTATATCCCCCAGGGGTTGGTCCCATCCAATGTTGGTTATTACAGCTCCCATGGATGTTGCACTGGCCTCGCAAACCATTATAAGATGCTGGGGGGAAAAAAAGTTACCCTAAACCAGACGGATTATCAGTAAATAATTTGAAGAACAAGAATGAACGTGAACACAGCAAATTCACTGCAAATAACACTTTGGCGAAATTCGCTGATCAACACTACTATACAAGTGACCACAGTATTGGTTAACTGCAAAAAAGCAAACTTCATGCAATTCCAGGGCATAGTGTTTTAATTGGTTGAAATACTTTCTATCTAGTGTTGACATGTCAACCTTGCAAATGAACAAAGGGGGGAAAAAATGATATCCAAAACTTAGTTAATTCCTCAAACATGAGTTTTTTAAACTAGGTTTTTCATTGCTTTACCCAAGACCTTGCATCACGTTCACTTACAGAGCTTAAAATACATGCTCACATCAACATGTATTAAAGTTTAGAGTGCTTAGAATCTTCTATACAAGTTTTAATTTTAAGTTTTAATCTCTTTTTTCACTTGTATAGTAGTAAAGCTTGTAAGTGTCTGTCTGTTGGCTGGTATTCTTATCTACTGCTTGGTATGCACTAAGCTACAGTAAAACAGAAGAGTGTCTAGAGCTGAACCTTGGGGGACACCCAGGTCATTCATCTGCTTTTTCCAGACATAGGGCTGAAGGATCTAGAAGCAGTAGTGATCCCATAGCACTTAAGGTTGACTCCACAATTCCAGGCCATTTGGCCATCAGGGGGTGAATGGGGATTGACAGGTTGGATAATTTGCTGTAGGCCGCAAGCCCACCATCCTGCAGCTCTTATCTTCTCACCCTTTCTTACCCATCAATGAGACCCTAGGTTGTTATCCATAACCTTGACACATAATCCTCTGTGAAAAATAGCTGAAATGCTTAAGAGTTTTAAGATAGGTTATTGTTAAATGGATTTTGTCTTATTTATTTAATCACAGAGAATTATATTTTTCCTATCTAATATAAAACACTTAAATACTATTACTATAATACAGAAATACATCTTGCAATCTTGTAGCAAAGAGGCTCTGGGCTACTCATCTATCTTCAAAGCAGAAATCTGACTTTATTCAATAATTCTCCAATATACACCTGACCTCTGAACATGCTTGTTACTTTTTTTGCCTTTTTTAGTAACACATTTAAACTGCTTAGCAACCATCATTAGTACTTCCTCTCTTCTTAACCTTAATTTAATAAAATTAAGAAACTAATTAAGATTTGTACTATCTGATACTACATTTTATAAACAACTGTTCCCTAGTTTTTCGCTTTCTAATTGTAACTCTCATTATTGTACAACACTTGGTGCTACTTTCATGTATAAAAATGTTTTATATAAATAAATGTCACTATTGTTGCAATCACAATATTTCAAAGTACTGCTAACACTGAAAGATTCATTTTTAACATTCATAGTGAATTGGGTCAGAAAGTTTTGTTTTTTTTTAACAATAAAATAACACTAGGAAGCACTAACACATACATCAACATAATTAAATAAGGCAAACTGGAAAAACACCGAATATAAAAACCATAAAAACTGACATTCTACTTAGTGCTAAAAATGTAAGGCTATACAGATGATAATTAGTATACAGGACACTGTGATTTTAAGTGGAATGTGCTATATAAGAGTAAACTGAATTGAAACGAACTGAATTCTGTAAGTAGTTCAGTAAGTCTGCTTGCTATCCTTAAAACCCATTACAAGCCTTTGTAAATATTAAGTTTCTGTAGAAAGTCTACATTTTAGTGGGAAAACACCAGCAATTCTATTTCATTCTTTGAGCAAGAGGCAAAACTTGAAATGTGAAGAACAGTTCCTAAGTGTATACTGTAAAGACATAGATTTACTGCAGTTACTCTGATAATACAAGCAACTGTTTTATATAGAAATGAATTCCCATCCAGCAAAAACAATCTTAATTTAGATCTATTCTACATTTATGTTATATTTCACATTATAATATCTCTCTACATGTGCCTCCCAAGAGGTGTCACAATTACAGTTATTCAATAATATATATATATTATATATAAATATATATAAATAAAACGTTTAATAGTTTAAGACTGTCATGTATTCATGAACGTTCACATGTTGGTACTATGTGGGGTTCATTATATGATGCCGAAAACTTGTTTGCAGCCATTGATTACTTCACTGGGAAAAGCTTCTGTACTGTAGTGAGATTTAAGAAATCAGTCATAATAGCAAATCACCTATTATTCACACCCACTCAACAGTTAATAAGTAAATAAATAATAAGGAACATGGGCCAAAAATGTGTCAATGGACTCAGCTGACTGCAAATCAGTACATTACCGTAACTGCAGTCGCAGGTACTTTATATATACAAAAAGATAAATAATGTTAAAACATAATTTACAAATATGTAACAAACTTACTAGCAACAACTGTAGTAAAACCAAGATCATTTTTTGGTTACAGTCACTTCTGCATGCTTTTTTCCCCCCAGTATCTTGACTCAAACATAATATACATTTACAAAAACATTTTACAACTTATGCTAAAGGAAACTGACAACTGTAGCAAAAATGTTGATATTATTAGGCAACTGATGGATGCTAAAATTAAACCTTATAAAAAGTCAAATACAATGTTATTTACTTCATAAAAATGGAAAGTAAATACCTTCAAGAAGCTTCTGAAGACTGGACCTCATTACATGAATATTCTCAATCCCAACAAACTGAAATCGGATATTAAGATAGTTGTCTTCATTTTCATAGCCCTTTCCTGCTGCTCTGTTAGCAAGAGCATTCAACTGGTAAAAACAGTACAAATCCATTTGATTAAATAGCATAACAGTTTTGGGAAAAAAGTACCCAGGAAGGGATCATATCAAAAAGAAATACAGAAAATGCAAAGTAACACAGTTTAATGCTATTATACAATGGTAGCCAATGGAAGAGTGCAAAACATAAAGCAATCAAGTGAGGCAATGGAATAACCAAAAATCAATGGCATGACATTAACCAAAATAAAATAGACATATATATTAAAATATAAATGCATTAACAGGAGAGGAATTATTAGCCCTGGATGAAGCTTCAATCCATCATCATCATGTATACTTATGACTAACTTCATTCTCTGACATTCAATATAATAGATTTTCATTAAGCAAACTTTTTTCAAATTTGTGGAGGAATTGACCATCAAATTTATGAAACATGATGAGATTGTGTGAACCAAGCAATCAAAATAAAACCTATCAGAAGTAATTTCTCACCACATTATACATCTCATACATAAAGAATAAAGGTTATACATTTTTGTAAAAGCAAAGCATGCTAAACTCATGAAACTAGCACTCTGAACACATGGCAGAAATTTCAGAAAATGACAATAAAACTATACCAGCACAACAGAACATACTGATTTAACTTACCTTAGGCCTGGTATCCATAACATACATAAAGCGGCTGTTGGGATTTGCTCTGCTGATTGCCTGCAACATGTGCTCATCTTCTAAACACCTGGCGCTAAAACCAGATAAAGGCTGGCTACATCGACAAACTGCAGCCTAAAAAAAGAATAACTCACTTTATAGCTATTACCCAAAACAAAGACGTACTACGTTTAAAAATACAATGACCATTACGTAACATTCTCATAACATACTCTACTTAGTAATCTGATAAGCATAAAAAATGTGAATACCTTATTTGCCAATTACCTATTCATTCAGTTTTGAAGTTGACTAATCCAGTGCAATATTCCAACAGTGTGAGGGTTAAACCAGCAATTGACTAAATGCCAGCTCCTCACAAGGCAAAAATATACAGGGCCAAGTTACAGTTGCTAATTACTCAAACATTCAGGTTTATGGCAGGATGGAAAAGACCATAGAACCAACAGAAAAAAAATCGAAACAAACACTGACAAAACATGCAAACTGCACACTGACACTGACTGACAGTGCTGGGAACAAAGAACTCTGGAGTTCTAAGGCAGTAGCTTGAGCCACTGTTCTACAGGTAACACCAATACAACAACAACAACATTTATTTATATAGCACATTTTCATATAAATAATGTAGCTGAAAGTGCTTTACATGATGAGAAATACATCGATAAATAATCTTTTTATATAGTTTCATCAACAGCATGTAATATTACAATGGTTATTAGATTGCAAACAAAATTATAATATAACTAGAGGGGTGTGCACTCCTGGCCGCCTATGGTGGACCAACGTGTTCTTGATAGCTTGATTCGCTTGTTATAGGTCCATGGTTATATTCCAGCATGGTCAAAACTCTGGTTCTGATATTTATTTATACTTATAGCAAATGTTAAAACTATTAGAAATTGTCCTCTATGCAAAATAAATGGTAATCTACTTGCTGAAGTAGCGCCAGTATATAACTAAATATGTGGAAGGTATATGAGTTCTCCTGCATGATCACCAGTCATGATTTTGTTGGCAATTGAATGTTTATGCAGTTTTACAATTTGTAAGTGTGTGCCATTACTTAAGCTTTATTTGTAGACTGCTAACACACAACTGAACTACTACTACTGTTCTTTGTGGAGTGGACATA
>JANRMT010062834.1:6639363-6679156 GCA_026402145.1 Polypterus bichir lapradei
GGCGAAGCCTCTACCATTGTGCCACGGCGTGTGGCTTGTCTATTTGAGAGTATGTAGATCGGAGTATATATATATACATATATATCCGCGTTTCGCAGCGGAGAAGTAGTGTGTTAAAGAAGTTATGAAAAAGAAAAGGGAACATTTTAAAAATAACGTAACATGATTGTCAATATACAGTAATTGTTTTGTGAGTGTTACGAGTGTTGCTGTCATCAAGGATTTAATTATCATTATTTCTTTCAATCAGGTTCGTATTTGTAGGATGTGTTGTGTTCAAGTTACATTCCGTGTTTGTCAATCGTTGTAAAGATAACAGGTTTCATTCATCAATTAGTTTCTTACTGCATCAATAAACAGCTCGTCTTCCTCTTTATCTGAGACGTGACACACTGCATGCACGGGTTTTTTTTTTTTTACACTGTCTTCCTTTAGCAGGACAATGACTTTTTCCACCGTGTGCTTTGTTTCCGCAGTAGCTGCACTTATGAATATGCTTGTATCTATCAGACGCTTCATATTTTTTTGCTGCCTTCTCAATTGTGTAATTCGGTTTTTGTTCAGCACTCTTTAGAACTGTTGCTTTTTGTCTGTGCACTGCGTCAGTTCACGTGAGCCGCTCGGTGTACATGCATCGAAGTTTCCCAGCTGTGCTGGTGCCATCTCGTGCGATGTCCACGGCTGTATTTAATGTTAGCTAAGACCCGGCACTTAAAAGTTTCTCTCGCAGTTTTGCTGAGTTTGTGCCAAACACCACCCTGACCATCTCATCTTACTCTGCATAAGCACAGTCCTTCACCCGTGAATATTTAGCGGCAGTGTTTCTATTGGATTGCCGCTGATGGACGGCCTTATATGGGCAGGCACTAAATTACGTGGGAGGCGTAACTCTGCCTCCCACGGGCATCGAGCAGAAGTCTATTATAGTATATGGATGAAAAAATAGGTTCCAGTTATTACCATTACGCGTAGAATTTCGAAATGAAACCTGCCCAACTTTTGTAAGTAAGCTGTAAGGAATGAGCCTGCCAAATTTCAGCCTTCTACCTACACGGGAAGTTGGAGAATTAGTGATGAGTCAGTGAGTCAGTTAGTCAGTGAGTGAGTGAGTGAGTGAGTGAGTGAGTCAGTGAGGGCTTTGCCTTTTATTAGTATAGATAACATACAGTTTTGAAGAAAAATTACCATTGCATGAAAATGTCACATGAAACATTGCACAATTTCACTTATCTTTTTAAATATATATAGAGAGTAGATAGAGACTAATTAATATAAAAAAGGCAAAACTGTGGACAAGACAAAAGTACCTGAAGCCAAAAAACAATATAACATGCCAAATCTACAGAAACCAGTACAGGACATGGTAAAAATTAATTACTCATGCTTACACATGCCCACACTTTTGCATTTGATACAAGAACATGCAAACTCCACATAGACAGTGAAAAGACATGGAGTTTGAACTTGGGTTTTCCAGGTCCATAATTTTATACTGTTTGTTTAGGTCTCCAAAGTGTTACCTTTTTCTCTTGAAAAAAATATGACAACACTGGAAATCTTCCTTTGCTTCGAAACTTGGAACTTCCAACAATGATCGGCTTGCTTACTGTTGATGGAACATAGATATCTCTGGGGTATGTATCACAAACCTAAAATTAACATAATATGGAAAGGTTTTATTGGATTTGATTACTTGTTATGTGAATCATCAAAAACGTCATAAACAATGTCTCGAAATACAAAGCTTCCCGAAAACAACAAAAAAATCTTTTTAATTTTTGGAAAGATAGAGCTGCAGTCTTGTTTTAACAAAGAAGCCTAAATCATATTTCATAAATACAGCATCACTGCTATTATGAATTACTTTTCTACAAAAGTTTTGTGTCATGGAAAACAAGAATGAAACTGGCATTGGCAGTACCTTTAACTCATAAATTTAATTTTGTTCAAAATGATGCTGATGGAGCATCCATTAACATTACCTCATCCGTGTATTTCACTTTACTTAGATCTCTTTATGTTCTTTACATCATCAAGTAAAATATATTAAAATTTGCTTAACTATTCTGTTGATATCAACATTTGACACATGCTGCTATTATTTAGTATTGAACTGATACCAGTATTACTTTTTTCCTTCTTTTATATGATCATATCATCATCACTGGTTTAACAGCCATTTACTGGGTTTACTGAGGTTAGCCAGCTGTTCCGCAAATCATTTTACTCAATTCTTCTGGGCACTCCTTTGGGGTGAGTCCCATTTTTCTCATGTCACTCAACACCACATCCAATCATGTCTTCATTTTGGTGCACATCTTCACTTCACCAATCTCTGATTTTCACACTACACTTTAAGTCACCTCAGTCTGTTTCTCCTCAGCACAATTCCTCTTGCCCTCTTACTAAGTCTTTCTCTTAATTCGGATACATGTTCAGCTTCACTCCTTGACACTACATATTGACCTGGTCATTCTCATCTTTGTACTTTCCAGCTTTGCTTCATGTCCTTCCTTCATTAGCTATGTCTTACTTCCATAAGGTACCTTTATCGAAAGCGACTTACAACATTTGAGATACAACTGGTTACATTTCTTTTTTCTTTCCAATTGGAGGTACAGGAACAGGCAGGTGAAGTGACTTGCTCACGGTCACACAATGACAGTGGCGATATTTCAACCCACAACCTCACGGTTTTAAGTCCAAAGCCTTAACCACTGTGAAACACTCCCTACCTGCCTGTTCATTCAAAACTTACTGAAAACATGTGCAGTGAGCAATGCATTAAGTAATGCTTATATTTGTAGATGTTTTATTGTTTACATTTTCATTAACATTAATCATTTAATGCTAATATAAAACTGTTTAAAATTTATATACTTATACACACATATATACATACGCACACAGTAAACTCTGGAATTATTTGCACCCTTCATGAAATTGATATATAAAAAGGACCACACATGCAATAAGTGACATATGGGTTTAAACAAATGGGTAATCTTTACACCTTTACTGTCAAACAGATTTTTGGAACAAAATAAAAGTTTTCTATAAGTAACAAAAAAGTTCATAAAAATACAGATCCCAAAAATGTCAGTATTTGGTGGAGCCTACTCTGAATAACTGCACTCTTTCTGTAGTGTTTAACAAGGCTGCAGAACACTTGTAGAGGGATCTCAGACTATTCTTCTATGCAGAAAATTTCCAGTTCCTTGAGATTCTGGGTTTTTTTCTTGTGAACTGCCCACTTCATTTGAAATTACAAATTTTTCTTCCGATTTAAATTTTGGAGATGGATGGAGGCATTGTAAAACATTGATTTTGTGATGCTGCATCCATTTCTTTGTTGATTTGGATGCGTGTTTCAGGTCATTCTCTTCTTGGAAGATCCAGCCATGGCTCAGTTTCAGACCAGATTTTCAGCTAAATTGTTCTGGTATTGAATGGAACTCATTATGCCACAGACTGCAACAACTGCTCTTGGACCACTGGCAGCAAAACACCCCCAAAGCATCAAAGAGCCACCACCATATTTTAAAGTGGGCATAAGGTGCCATTCTTTGCATGCAGTCTCCTTTTTTCACCAAACATGACTATGGTATGTGTGAACAAAAAATAATTTTTTGTCTCATATGATCACAAACACAGAAATCCAGTTGCAATTCCATCTTTCGTGTAACTCATACATAAAGCTTCTTGCCATGGAGGTGGTGTCTTACCGTTGTTTTTGAAATGGTGTATCCCCAATCTTCTACTAAACTTTGCAGGTTGTGAAACTGTGACCCTTCGGCTCCTGTTTGCCATTCTTAGCATCCTCTTCACTGTGTATGGGGTCAATATGAGGATACCTCTATTTCCTGGCAAATTTTCAAAAGTTCCATGCTTTTCAAACTTCTTCACTAGGGCCCCAATCATGATTGACATACCTATTTTTGTATACAATCCCCAATTTATGCAGCTTAATAACTGTTTTTTCACATTTAAGTTGAGAATTCTTTGGTTTTACCCTTATTAATGGATGACAAAACAATTTTACGTATGTATTGCATCATATTTATAACCCAGTGAAACCGGAGATAGTTATCGATAACAATAAAATTCCTAGACACTAAAACAAATAAACATTATTTCTCCAAAGATGCAAATTCCTTTGGTATCATTTATAATATTCTTCAAGAGTGCCAATAATTTTGCCCCATATGTTTGTGACAGAATAAACTATTCTGAAGGTAAAACAACACTTTTCTAAAAATTATTATTATTAAATGAATAAACAGCAGTCTCTCCAAATTATATGTATTAGCCATATTATTTTAATGTTTTTCTTCAATTTCTTGAGTGGTGTGAATATTTCTGGGATTGACTGTATTTATACACATTTATTTATACTAGCCATCCCCTGGGGCTCCACCCATGTAGTAGTGAAAAAGGACAAATTTTAAAAATTAACAAACAAAAAGGTATCGCTAGATAAGTGGAGGCAAGGTACACTCCAAAACGCAAAAGTAGACCGACTCCACACTCCTGACGTCACATTTCCCCCTCCCCTTGGCCCGCAGTCTCTGTCTCGGATTAGCGCGAATATATCGCTCCTGCAAGCAAACTATGATTATTAGCAAGATGGGAAAAGTCGCAAAATTAATGTTGGAATGTTCAAGCAAATGATAGAAAAAAACCCAATCTAAATCCGTTAAGTAGTTCTCTCGTGAAAAGCGGACAAACGTACAGACGTTGGATATCATATATAGAGAGATATAGACAAAGTTATTGGGACACACCTCTTAGGGTATATTCACAGTAGGTTTGTTTGTTCCATACCATGCCCAAACGTGATGGTCCCCCCTTCCCAACTCCCTCGCTGGCCTGCACTCACACTACGCTTAAAGTTCTGGGCCCAGGCACGCTGTCATCACGACCGTGCGACTTTTTGCAAAGCCAAAATAAGTTCCAAACACAGCATGCATGTCAAAATGATTTTACTTATTTTGTGTTTTTTTTTTTTTTTTGAGTCATGTAAGTGCAAGATAACCCTCTACAGTCTTACAGACTTATTGAGTGTGCAGCACAGCGTTTTGCTTTAATTGTGCTGCACGTACGAGAAGATTTTTACAGAGACAAATTATGTTAAGGGAAGAATTTGCAGCTTTTCTTGCCAACTACAATTCACGGTCATGTGTAAGGTGAAAATAAAAACCTGTTTTTAACTCAAATGGTATTGAATGAAAAGAGAATGTCACTATCTGACTTGTTGCATCATTGACATCTTGTCCGTTTTCCATGCTTGGGCACATTTAGCAATCACACTGTCCCCAAATGCTACTAAACCGTGCTTGGACCCACCTCTAATAAACGGGCCCAAGTAATATATATTAAATTCACCAATACCAGTTTGTAGAGTTCTAGATACAAAAACAGTAAATTAGTGGTCCTACTACTGAATATTCTTTTAATTTTAGATCATTTGCATGATGAAACATTTTTAATAAACTAATTTTTTCATTGCAATACTAAAAATGTAAGTATATCTGAGCAAAAAGAGTGAACACAGTGCAATAGTACAATAGTTTAAAAAGGCTATCAAATTTTGTAAAACTCCATAACTCACCTTGTAGTCTCTATTTACATCAGAAAGTTGCCACTGATCACAAGGAACACCCATTCTCTCAAACTCAGCAGCTAAGTCAATTAGCTGCCAGCCCTCTTCTCTCTGCAGGTCATTTTGCTTTGGAGGGTTATACGAAAAGGCATACAACTCACTGTAAGAAACTGAAATGCGGATTACACTATTAGGAGCCAAGAAGCCATGAAGGCATTCTTGTTTCAGGGAACATTAAACAAAACACTTTCAATGGTCGAAATGTCTCAGTGCTATTAAAATACTGATGCAGAGTTGTAGATTGCACATATTTGTCTTACACTGTTCCTATAAATGTTAAGATCTAATAGACATTGTTTGTGGGCATTTGCACTATTACAAATCACCATAGAGAGAAAGTTATAAATATTTCAAGGGACAGCTTGTGGCCACTCTGATGATAAGGCATACATTATGTTAAAACAAACGACTTAAGAAAAGAGTTTCTACCATTGGTAGATCTAGTTCAGTTCTATGAAATGACAGGAGGCAGTAATTAGCATCAGTGCTTAAAAATAAATGGATCTATAAAATTCAGACAGGTAATCTACTGTATCTAACGGTTTAGCTATTAAACTGGATTATAATGATATTTTAACATGTATCAACAGCAGGATATCCAATTAACCTTTAGTCCCCACATTGGTACAGTAATTTAGGAAAATTATGTTAAAGCATGCATACTGTCTATGATTTGAAAGCATATCCAGCGATGCCAGATCTGAATATTGTTGTTATAGCCACATACTGTCTCCAGAGAGATAAACTACATATACAGACCACATTTTAATATGTGAAAACTCTTCTGTGGGTATTCTGGCTGAGTATCATACTATTATACTGGCAATACTATAATGAAATCCTAAATTCTGTTATTTTAGATTCATATCTTCTATACCTTCACATCTCCACTGATAAAATATCCAATTATATACAGGGTAAAGGACTACACGGAGGATAAAAAGATGAAAACTGCAAACAGTAAGGTATTAAACATTATAAGCTAATATCAGGTCAGCAGATCAGGTGAAACAAAAGACCTATAGCAGGCTGACATAGCTTAGGTGGTAGCTTGGCCAAAGAAGATGAAAACACTAATAGACAAACGGGTGTTGGCACAGCCAGACAAACATTAAACTTAAAGACAGCATAATACCTGGAACAGTTACTGGCACATTTGCAGAATTCCAGGTAAGCACAGACTGTTGTCTAGGGGATGCTTAAGATGTGAAACACTAGATCTGCAAGTTCAATAACTTTCTAGTTAATTCATGAACAAACCTATCTTATTTTGTATACAGACTGCTGTAACATCTAGCATGTGCCTCTGGGGGAGGACACACATTCACAATGAATATGCGTACCTCCCATAATTTTGTCATAGGTGTCCATTTTAAATTTTCACACACAGAAGTAGATAGACTTTGTTTCATTCAGCAGTTCTCTAATTCTCCTTCAAAAATACAACTTCCAACTGAATCAGTTAAGCTGTTCAAATCAAAAATACTGACCCAAGCAAACTAACACATTATTAATGTCTTGCAAAAAGACAATTTTACTAGTAAAATATTTGATATATTTATACAAGTGAGGCCTGCAAATTAAAATTAAATGTTCATATATTTATATTTAAGTGTCAGAAAGAAGCAGTTTCAAGCTGTTAACTAAATAATAATTTAAAATACAAGCGACTCTTCTGTCATACTCAAAATATAATTAATCTTGGTAGAGCAGTCACAGTAATAAAATCAAAGCGATACACCTTTTTTTTTTCACCTTATAACGTCCAAAATAGTATATGCACTTTTTCACTCTTTTACTATGGAACAATAATAACCTTAAGTCCATACCTGGTCTGTGCAGTTGCAGAAGAGAGCTATAAATGTCGTGGCAGTCCCTCTCTTTTGGAATAACAAAGTGAACAACCCGAAAATTTCTGCACTGAATCACCAGTGGGCAACCATTAGTGGTTAAAGGTAATTTTTCTACTGTAGCAATATGGTGATGCAGAATCTATTTCAAAAAAGAGAATATTTACTAGTTAGTAGCAAATTTCCTACAAATATGTCTGTGCACATCCATCTGTTCATGTCTCCCTGCTTAACAGCCTGGTATCACTTGTTCAACAGTCAATATCATTACAGGTTGAAGAACAGGACACATATGTTTAAGATAAGAAGAATATCTAAAAAAAATAAATTACCTGCAGTAATATTAAATGATAATATTGAGAATGCAAAAAAAAAAACATTAAAAAAATTATAAACTGAATTTCTTCTCAAAAGCAATTAATAACTTAAGTGACGATTAATTAGAAATTTCAATTAGTGGAGAATTTAGTCTGGTTATTATTGGCCATTCATTCATTTCTTAACAGTTGTTAGTGTTTATTGTCATTTTGATAAGTATTTCATGGATGCCATCATTCTGTGTGTCTTCCCATGGCCGCTGCACCACTGTTTATGTGTACTTAGGACACTGCTAGCATGTGATTGGAAATCATCACAGATGTTGTATCAGAGGTCTTTTCCTATTTAAAATGGCAGTGCACTATTGGCAGCATCCAAGTTTCTGGATTGCTAATATAAAAACTTTGTGCAAAGGGAGTCAAGATTTTCCACATGCTTTTATAACCTTGGTTTCTGTTATGTTTATTGGGCTTTGGTAATCAGGCATTTATTGATCTTTGCTTTTGACCTGGCCCATTTTGACTATGATTTATTTTCTTAACTCCTGGCTCTTGAGTCAACTTTTCAAATTCACTATTTTCTAGAATTTGCCTGAAGGCAAGAGGAGAGAGATTAAGAAAGCATGTGGCTTACAATCAAGTGAAAACCGAATAAAAGTTATAGGCATACATTTAATTTTAATCAGATTAAAGTTTAGTATAGATGTATTAATATAGGCAGGGTGGTAGCTCAGAGCAGGCATGTCAGAATTTGCAGAATATGTTAGATTACTATTTAGACATGCATAACTAGGGAAAATTCATTGTCCAAATGAAATCAGTTATAAAGCCTTTTACATATGGACCAAGAGTTTACCATACCTTTTTATGAAGCAGTTTTAGTAGTCAGTATATAGTGGAGCAGTCTATGACTTTTGGAAAATAGCAACAACCAACCAAAACCAATGATTATTTTGCATTTTGTAAAAATTAAGTATTTTCAGCAGATCATATTTAAATATTTCTGGTAACTTATAAAGAAGTTAAAGGAGTTGGGAAAGTGCTGTCTGTCATGTTAAACAACATCATAAAACTAATGCAGAAAGCTTAAAATCAAACCAAAATTTTCATTTGAATTTGTAGCTGTCCACTGAATACTATTTGACTATACGTGCTGATGAAGAAAATAACAGAACTTTGTGCTACTTTAAAAAAAAATTTGTGGTTGTTCAATTTTATTAATTACTGTAGCCATAAACTGTTTTATGCATGAGGGAAAAACAGGGAATTTTTCAGACCACACAATGACTTCTTTTTATTGTTTTCCCAGTGCATGAGAATAGAAATAAGACTTATTAAAACATGCATCATCAAACTCGCAATGTTGAACTATTAATTAATCAATTAATAAAAGAGGAACTTATATTTACATTCAAAATTTAAATTGTGTAAGGTAACTCTGATTAACAGCCAGCATTCTGGGCATCAGAAAATTAACATTTTTTTCAAACAAATCTTATTTGAATAAAACTACCAATGAATAAATACCATAGTGATCTGCAGACTGCTGGACTCTAAATCTCAAATCACACATAAATGCTTAAAAAATCCACAAATTTACCTGTTCAAACATTTACTTGATATTTTGTATCTTTTAAATACTATTAGTGCAAACATCTAGATATTCATTCAAACGTTGAATCATTATTGATCTGAATCATTATATTTTGCTTAATTTCTTTGGAATGTACAAAAATAACTGTTTATTAACATACTGTAGTCAAAATTGGTGTCAGTATAGATGACACATGTCATTATCCAGGCCCAACAATGGACAAAGGTGACAAAGCAGGTCAAGGTCATGGATACAGTTCCAAAAATTAATATTTCTTTTGACAATTAACAATGGATTTTTTTCAAAAGGATTATTCTTCATATCAGCTGCTGAGTATCGGCTTTTCAATACAGTTGAGCTGTTTAAATTTATTTTCAGAAAAATCAAATTAGGATAGTGGATCTTATGGCAGAAAAACATTTTGTTTTACATCTACATTTTGCCCAACAGGTCCATCTGACCGGTGTATTGATATATTTTGTAAACTGGTATTACAGGATACAGCTGATATAACAGACCTTTTTGAGTCTACTTTCTATAATATCAGTAAAGGTGTTGTACAGCATTGTTTATCTTAAAACAAGATATCACCATTACCATTATAGAAATGAATAAGGACAGTGTTACAGCCTTAACAAATACATGCAAATCCTCAACTTAAACACAGTGATTGCCACAAAATTATGAAATATAACCCTACACAACTTATTGCAGCAATTATTAAACATATCATTGATAAAGCTTTATGTTTGGATTTGCTTGATTCAAAACTTAGTGTAAGAGCCATTTGCTAGTTATTTAAGTTATGTCAAATAGACAGAAGTGTTTGCTTAGTTAAGTTAAATGTTTGCCTATATATTAGTGATAGTGTATGATAGGTTCTTATAACCCCCACAAGCTGAATTGAAATGATATATTCTATTTCTTGTCTCTGTGACTATAGATTTGTCTCAGATATTGACCTCCCTTGGTAAGAGTAAGACATGGAGGGCAAACAGTTTTAAACCGTGCCTTAACATGTCCTACAGCATGAAAGTTAATGTGGTCTATTGAATGTTCAGTGGCATATGATTAGAGAGTACTGAAGGCGAAGAAAAGCATCTTTAAGTATAGAAACAACTTAAGTTTGACAAGAAAAGCTAAGTTTAGAGAAGATACATTTTTTCCAATTTGTGTGTCTTTTATTCTACGTGTGTAACAATCTTTTTTCATTTTTCATGTGTGGACTGTTTGCTTAGAATTTTCACTAAATCTTTTAAAATGAACTTTTGGACTGACAGATTTCTTTCGGCACATGTTTGACCCATCCTTGATCTTGCCTTACACATCAGCAGCTACACTTAGTAAATTGCTTTCTAATCAATATCCACATACACCAATTTTTTATTTATTACCTAAACCATATAAGGATTTACAAAATCCACCTGGAACCCTCCTTGTTTAATTGGCGGGGTTGTTATTACAAACCGTCACACCATTTATAGACTTACATATTTCCGATTTTGAATAATTGTTTAGGTCTTAAGACTACAGATTTCATTTGTCACATACAGCAGACTCCATATGATTTGAGTTATATATTTTTGAAGGTGGATATACAGTGGAACCTCGGTTTACGAAGGTCTCGGAACATGTACAAATCGGTTTACGACCAAAAAGTTCGCCAAACTTTTGCATCTGTTCACGACCACAGACTCGGTATACGAACAAGCCAGTTTCCCTTTCGGTTTGTGCATGCTGATGATTTCCGCAAGTGTTCAGTCTCTCCCTATGCATTCCCTGTGCAGAGAGAGAGAAAGAGAGAGACAAACACACACACACACACACACACAGACGCATGCGAGAGAGACAGACACACACACACACAGACAGGCGCGTTAGAGAGAGACACACACACACTGGCGCACGAGAGAGACACACAAGAGAGACAGACAAACACAAACACACACACATGCGTGCGCGCATGAGAGAGAGACGGCTGGACAAATAAGGCTTGCTTTTAAAGAGACAGATCCAAGCATTGTTTTAACCTTGTTGTATTTAATGAAGACTTTTTCCTATTGGATTTTAACCTCCACTTCACTTCTGTTTACAACGATCGGTTCATAGCGTGCATTGTTGCAATGTTACTTTTCTTGGTGGTTTATTAAATTACGGATTTTTGAAATGTTCATTTTTTTTCCCTGTGCTTAAAACTCATTAAAAAAAAGTGTTTTTAACAAGCGGTTCGTAGCGCTACAGCGCGAACTCTTGCAGTGTTAGTTTTCCCTGTTGTTCAAGGTTTTCTCAGTGTTATTCAATGTTTTTACATTTAGTTTACTATTACGCTGTGCATTCTATGGTATAATTAACTATATTTGTGCTTAAAAATCTTTAAAAATATATATATTTTTACATACAGTTCATACGGTCTGGAACGGATTAATTGTATTTACATACAATCCTATGGGGGAAATTACTTCGGTTCACGACCAAATCGGTTTACGACCAGAGTTTTGGAACGAATTATGGTCGTGAACCAAGGTTCCACTGTAGTTTCATTGTACACTAGTATTCTCCAGGATTGAGGTTTAGAGGTAGTACAATCTACATTGATTGGCAAGCCAGCATTCCAGTAAGATATTATTGATATAATTTTTAATCTTTCTTGCTTAGCTTTAAATTGGAATTATCTTGCCTTTGACAGCTGCATCTTTCGTCAGCATAAGGGACTGGTGATGGGGCAGCGTTTAGTTCCAGTATTGCAAACTTATGTTACAAATTATGAAGACACTTTCATTTTTTCCAACAGGGACCGTTACTACTGACTAATAGGGAAATGTGTAAGATATACTGGTGATATGTTTTTAGTTTGGCATAGCAATTTAGAATCATTATTCCAATTTCATACCATTTTAAACAGCTATGATCAAAATGTATTCTTTACAGCATAATGAATTTTCCATTCCTTCTCTAGACGCTGTCACTTATGTGGAGAATGTGGTAATTTATGTGGTAATTTTCTGTTCTCTTTAAACCGCAAATCCACTGACTGCAATACTCTACTACACGTCTCTTCTTTTCATCCTCAAACACTTATAGACAATTAACCAGTTTCTATAGTTACATAAGATCTGTTCTTGGCAGTTCATTAGTTCTGCAAATAATATAAAAGACAGAGTCTAACACAGAGGATATTCTAAAAGAGCTGTTCATCCAGCTTATAAACATGCTCGTAATATTGACAGGGATTTCTTCCTAACGCCACTGAATACCAATAATAATTTTAACCAGTTAGTATTTTTTTAATGTATTTGAAATTTGCTAATGCCATTCTTAAATCTGTGCTATGACACTGGCATATTTTGCATTTAGTCCAAATTATCAGTCAACCGTCTTTGTTTACTTTTGCACATAATAAAAAAACTTTGTAATGTTGCTGTCAATTCCATCAATTCCACTTTGCCTGGGACATATAGAATTGCACTAACACAAGTTGGACGTTTTCCTTTTTTAAAGTGTAACTGTTGTAATTATTTTCATAAACGAAACACCTTTAATAGAAAGTAGCCCTGTGGTTGGCACAGGTGTAGCTTAACTGTTTGGTCTGGTTGTGCAGAGCTAGTAAGCCTCTTTATTTAAAAGAAATACTGCATCCAAAAGCAATATTTTTTTAATATGTTACTTATCCCATGTACTTTGTAGTGAAAGCTAAAAAATGTATCTCATATTTTCATGCAGAATGGAGAGAAAGAAGTCTGACATAACAACTCAATGGTGGCCAGTGTTGTACAACAGCAAACAGTGTAAAAACATCCATGGAAAAGAAAAAAAATCTTCAGTAACTCGTGTTGCATAATCCGCATATCTGTTTTTCAGTCGCTTGCTCAAAACGTGCAAAACAATGCTTCCTTAAATGATTTCTTTTCATTCATCAGGACACAATACACTGCAACTAGAACGATGTAGCACTAAACTATGGTTGGTACTGTTTTGGGACCAGTTCAGGAGATGTACCCTGCTGAATGCATGAGGAAGAATAAAAAAAGCTGCTTTTCTTATTCTTGGCAAGACTTATATCATTACATTTTTATTATAAGTTACCTAAGCACACCCAAAAACTGTTTTACCACACTAATTCCACAAACAACAAAGTTCATAAAACTGCCAAAAACTACATGCATGTGTACATTCGTATGGCAGATGTATCACATTTATCAGTGTGCTGCCAAATAATAATTCAGCTTTATGCCTGTTGCTCTCTAAAATTGTCCATGAGACTGCTTCTTTAAGCTCAGACTTAAAATCCTGACATTTAAATCTTGCTTATTATAGAATAATTCCTGAGACTTTTTGCTTTTCCTCTTGTCTTTCTGTATGTAACTGCTTTATGTAAACAATGATTTAATCATACTGGGAAATGTGAATTGCTTTTGTAAAGTTACAGAGTGACTGTGATCAGAATAAAATGGGCTATATAAAATAATGCCTGACAATACACTAAACTGGCACCACTTTCAGGATTTGTTACTGCCTTGCGCTCATATGCAGCAACTCCTCACATCCTTGAAAATGAGTAGATGGATGAAAGTGCATTTATTAGTTATATGAAAATACTTTTTATAAAACATTTATTAATATACTATGAATTTAACATGAAAATGTAAAAGGATGTTATCAATACAATTAAAAACAAAGCTTTATAAAAGTCATCAGACCTTGACGAGTGCAGATGTTCTTGGAAAACAAATAATATTTACATGTTTTGTAAATTCATGGTCAAGAACAATTTTAAAGATAACAATGTTTCTGAGTAGACACTGTGAAAGAATAATTTAACAACAGTTAAGTATTCTGGTTTACAGTGTACATTAAAATACATAAGAATTGATTGTGGAAAACTACTGAGATGGTCAAGTAAACAAGGGATGCACCAGAATGGAAGGTTGATGTAATACACAAAATGTAGTTAAAAAAAGAGTTACTAAGAGATGACTAAGAAATTAGCAGATGTTCTGTGAAAAAGCAAAATGGACAGTTGTTACATACACAAGGAATTCAAGGATGGTGGCTCAACCCAAAGGGTGTAAGATGAATAAGAATATAATAAAATAGACTTTTTATTTTAATATGTCATTTGGATGTAAACCAACAAACCAACCAGAGTAAATGTATCCATTGATTGACACTGTTATGTAAATTCAGTTGCTTATAAAATTGATCTATTCCCTTAATATTTCGACCATTCAGGCTTTCCTCCTGCCTGGTTTCTGACTCAAAGAGGTTTTATCAAACTTGTTCTACTAGAGGATAAGTTTCTTTCTTTAATTAAAGATGTTGATTTCTACCACAACGCCTTAAAGTCAAACATATGAAATATGTTGCTTGCATAAATATTTACACTTCTTTACTCTCCTTTTAGTTTTCACATGCAAAAGAAACTGGCCTAAAATGGATACCATTTATCTGTGCATGTCTTGTGTCAGTTTCACATTTCCTAAATAAATCTCATAATTTGTTTAGAATTCTTTAGTCACAAAGCAAATGTTCAGTAATTGTATGAAAAAGAATAAATGAAAACATTCTAACAAAGTCAGCAATAAGCACATACAAATAAACAAAACAGGCAAAGGAGGCAAAATTACATTAGTGTCTGGACTATCCCCTGAGTACTTTTGGTTCAATGAGCAACAGTTTTTGTGGATGTGGCTATGAACATGAAGCACATAAAGTATTAAATCTTTTCTCATGAACAATTACTCTTGCTTTCCTTTTCTCACCTTGTTTCCTCCAGTAATTCTGTGCAATTAATTGACTTTAATATCAAATCTTTTGTGCAGCTATCAAGGTATAGTATTAGAGATTCTTTGGATGTCATCTAGAAGATATACAGTCTTTCCTGTTTAGTAGATTTACTGGTTACATTTGGACACATTGGAAATCAAGATATTGCAGATAAGGTTGTTTCAATTTTTTTTATAGAAATATACAAACATGGACAGAAACAATTCTTTTTTTTTTTCTACTGCTGGCACTATATTTAAAAGCAAGGTTCAAATCACCTCTTCTATAGAATGTTCAGATGTGTTGCAATGAACTTGATATAAATTTGAACCTTTTTCTAAAAATAAACTTTTAGTCCCAGATATTTCAAACACAACACAGCATTTGTGGGACTCTTCTTTATATTCTGATGTGTAATTCTCTGATTTTGTCTACACATTTTTTTTATTTTTTCTATTTTCAGTGTATAAACCACATTATAAACTTAGAATGCCTGGTCAGTTTATAAATCAAAGGCCTAGTGGGCTGCATCTATCCCTAGTGAAACAGGATACAGTAGAGACAAAAACTTGTTACAGGATTTTGACAGAAGGTTTCTTTGGAGAAACTATTGAGCAAAATAGGGAGTAATCAGTAAATGGCATCAACCTCCAGTGTCTAGTGGATATCTGGCTGGTCTGCCCAAACCAAAGCTAGAGGACTGATATGCTGTGTATGCGTGGATCTTTCTATATGAATGCGAGTGTGTGTGTGTGTGTTTGTTAAGCTTATGGTGAATGAGAATAGGCTAACCCATAACAAATCTAGTAAGCTCCACTCACTCCACATGCACTGCTATCAGTTTCATAATGAAAGTTAAAAAGCTGTGTTAACATTATCAAAAATGTTCATTATGTATTCTAACTGAAATAAAAAAGCACAGATAAAACAGAGCCATATGAATATTATAAAGATGTTAAATTACATGTGACAAATTAATATTATGTGTATTTTATGTGTGTTTAATTACAGTATAGCTTTTGTTATTATTTTTCATGTTATGTCATTTGTATTGGTTTCACAAATGATTATGTATTAGTGTATTGTCTCTTTGACTGAGAGTATTGCGCCAGCTCTTTAAAGGCTGTGGAGACATGCAGTTCAATACAAATCATTCTGGTCATTGTGGAGACAGACATCACTGTGGAGTTATGGTTCATGGTTGGATTTTCTAGATTTTTGATTATTTTACTCTGTCTTAGGATTCTAATTACCGCACCATGTTGTTTTGGGACTTATTTGCTGTGGATTGCCTTTTGGCAACTCATTTAATGCTTCAGTTTGTTCTGTGGTGTTTTGTTACAATTTTTGATGTTTTTAAAATATATGTTTTGTTTTTTTTGTCCATCTTTGCACAAGCTAAGGTTTTCAGTCATCCCACTCTTGTGGGGCTTTTGATATATTTTCAGGACATTTTAAGTATATTTTTGAGAATTAAATACCTTTTGGGTCTGCAAGGCCTGAGACCTGCCAGGCAAGCATAGGAGACTTGGCTTTTTCAGTGAAGCCTTTCGGGGTCCTCATTCTTGTTATGGTTCTAACTCCAATTCATGACGCTCTTCACTTCTGATTATCAATATTATAACCTTGTCTTTTAACACTGGTTTCTAAACAGTCCCCTAGACTGATGTTTGCCTGATTATATTGAATTCTTTGGTAAGTAGCTTTGTATAAAAGCGTCTGTTAAGCAAGCAAATGTAAAAAAACAAAGACATACAGAAAATAGGAGATATTTGAATTCAGAGGGCATGTCATTAGAAATGTAAATTATCTATACCACAACTATGTTCCAGGTGACAAGAAATTTAGTAGCTTGGGCTGGCACCTCTGTTCATTAACTTAAAAATAAAATACATAACAAAAACACCTGAAAAAAGTGTGAAAACATAATCAAAATAATAATGACCTAGGAACAAAAATAAAGATGTAGCCAAAATGATCACTGACTATTACAGCTGGCAAAGGTAGTTCAACAAAGTAATGACCTGGGAAATTAATACTTCAAGTTTAATTTTCATTATTTTATTGCTTAATGTTTTCATTGTTTGGGGAGAATCTATGAGAAGGAAAAATGTGACTCTCAAATTAGTCTTATGTATCAAAATCCTTAAAATGTGACAGAGAGGTGAAGGATGAATACTCTTCTATGGTATTTAAAAGGATGCAATGATCAACTTCTGTACAGGTTACATTTCTTGTTTTTGATATTGATTCATTCTCCCCAGGCTCTAGTCAGGACTTTGTTTACTGAGTCACTCCCACTCCTCCCAGCTGGTATCTTCCCCTAGACAGTATAGCTAGGAAGCAAAAAGTGGTTGCTGGAATTACAAGCAGCAATTCTACTGCTCAACTGAATGAAAATCTCTATTTAGTTGCGCAAAAGTACTTAGTTCATGGTAGAACTTGCTGCTTGTAATTTCAGGGTTGCTGTTGAGAAGACAGCAGATAGGAGGGGGAGAAACAACCTAAATTAATTCTTCAGCAGGCTGTGGTGGCAATTCTGAGTGGAAAAAGGTGAGGGCTAGCAGAGAGACGGATCAGCTGACATTACCAGGAAATGCACTGCTTACTTTGTTCAGACAATAGCTGATTAATGGAGCTCTCCATTTAGCTCATGTTGCAGGTTTGAGACTCACCACCAGCAGTGCAAATCTTCAAAGTGCGATGCTTCCTGGTGTGAGTACTGAGAAATTAAACTACAAGCCTTCCCAAAGGATACAGAACTATACAGATAAACAAATATGTTTAAATTTTCTAAAAATGGGCCACATTGCAATAAGACTAAGCCATATACTGATCAAGTAAGTGGAACTGTGGAAGAGAGAATGGCTCCAGGCAAAGCATATGCAGCTTGACCTAAACTTTACTTCTTTTGACGACTGTGGCTTGGACACAACTAGATAGTTTGGGAAGAAAAATCACTCCATGCTTACTTACCCTCATGATGTAAAAGTTTGTTATGAGTGCTTTGCTTGTATTTACTTAGAAGGTGTAAAACTGCATAAAGAACAACTTAATTCACAAAAAAATCAAAACAGTATGTACTATAAACCGTCATAAAATAATAAAAACATGATGCTCACCCATATTTCTTGTGGACTAGAAGCATTCCCATCTATAAACAAAAGATGAGTTGCAGTAAGGTACAATGTTCCCAAAGTTGACTTGTTGTTGAACCTGTCTAGTAACTTCACCTGTTCAACCTATAATAAGATTAAAGGATGGTTATTATAAACTGAACAAATAGCTATGTTCCATGCTTTACACAGTATTAAGAAATGGAACAAAGTTCAGTTTAAGAAATCACTCTTGCTTAGGAGAGGCTGAGCATCAAAAATGAGACCATACTTTATACAGTTTATTAATCTCAAAACCATACTGAGATTTATGAATATATAAAACATATCTACTAACTTGAAAAGAAAGATCTTATTTTTTAAGATGTTTACTTTCTTGATGCCATTAATCTTCTAGCTGAGACAGTATTTCTCTTAATGACAATAGTTGTAGGAATCAATGATTTCATTTGTTTGTTACAGATATGCAGGTACTCTACGAAATCAGACTTAACAAACACCAATAAAAAATCAGCAGCAAAGTTTTTCTGCAGTGAGTTCAAAGACAGCAATGAATTTCACTGACATGCAAGATGTGTGACAGCTTTATAGGTGTACTATAAAATTTAACATTTTTTGGTATTTGGTACACTTAATTAATTCCCATGGGGAAATTGTCTTTTTGCATAACCTTTGGATGTTTGTTGATTTATATACTGATGCTCTGTGTAAGAAAGGTCAGAGCCGACTATACTTCCTTAGAAGGTTGGCGTCCTTCAACATCTGCAATAAGATGTTGCAGATGTTCTATCAGACGGTTGTGGCAAGTGCCCTTTTCTACGCAGTGGTGTGCTTGGGAGGTAGCATAAAGAAGAGGGACGCCTTACGCCTGGACAAACTGGTGAGGGTGAGGAAGGCAGGCTCTATTCTAGGCACGGAGCTGAACAATTTGACATCTGTGGAAGAGCGACGGGTGCTGAGCAGGCTCCTGTCAATCATGGAGAATCCACTGCATCCACTGAACAGTATCATCTCCAGACAGAGGAGCAGCTTCAGCGACAGACTGCTGTCATTGTCCTGCTTCACTAACAGACTGAGGAGATTGTTCCTTCCCCACACTATGCGACTCTTCAATTTCACCGGAGGGGGGCTAAACGTTAACATTATTCAAAGTTATTGTCTGTTTTTACCTGCATTTTTATTACTCTTTAATTTAATATTGTTTTAATTGTTTTAATTTTGTACAATATACATTTATTATTTATTGATTGATATATTGTATTATTTGCCCTCTGAGCTTGCATCTTTGATTATGTTTGTTTTCTGTATGCATCTACATTTCCCCTTAGGATTAATAAAGTTTATTGAATCTAATGTTTGAGCAATGCTTCACAGTTAGGAGACCTGGGTTCGCTTCCCGGGTCCTCCCTGCGTGGAGTTTGGATGTTCTCACCGTGTCTGTGTGGGTTTCCCCTGGGTACTCCGGTTTCCTCCCACAGTCCAAAGACATGCAGGTTAGGTGCATTGGCGATTCTAAATTGTCCCTAGTGTGTGCTTGGTGTGTGTGAGTGTGTGCGCACCCTGCGGTGGGCTGCCGCCCTGCCCAGGGTTTGTTTCCTGCCTTGTGCCCTGTGTTGGCTGGGATTGGCTCCAGCAGACCCCCGTGACCCTGTAGTTAGGCTATAGTGAGTTGGATAATGGATGGATGGATAGATGTTTGAGCAATCACAAGCTATTTTGTTTGGGTTTCTAATTTGCATCACAGGTAGAAAGTGCGAAGTGTGCCCTATTCTGTTTGATTTACATCACTTTGTGCACACAGAGAATAACAAATTATATCAAGTAACTGTCTTTAAAAAAATGTCACCTACACCATTTACCTAATGGAAAATAAGTCATTAGCACTTTATGGACTATGCGAACCCAGCCACAGGTGATGCACAAAACAGTGTTTCTTCATGCCGGTCCCAAGCCCGGATAAATGGGGAGGGTTACATCAGGAAGGGCATCCGGTGTAAAATTTTGCCAAATCAATATGCGGACAACAATACAAATTTCCATACAGGATCGGTCAAGCCCCGGGTTAACAACGACCGCCACCAGTACTGTTAGCCAACAGGGTGCTGGTGGAAATTGGGCTACTGTTGGCCGAAGAAGGAGAAGAAGAGGGGGAAGATGTGTCCGGAGGCAGGAGGAGTGGAGGAAAGTAAAGAGAGTAGAACTAAGGGTAGGAACTTTGAATGTTGGCAGTATCACTGGTAAGGGGAGAGAGTTAGTAGATATGATGGAGAGAAGGAAGGTTGATATATTGTGCATGCAAGAGACTAAATGGAAGGGGAGTAAGGCCAGGTGGATTGGAGGTGGATTCAAATTGTTCTATCATGGTGTGGATGGGAGGAGAAATGGGTTAGGAGTTATTCAGAAGGAACAGTATGTCAAGAGTGTTTTGGAGGTGAGAAGGGTGTCAGGCAGAGCAATGATTATGAAGCAGGAAATTGGAGGTGTGATGATGAATGTTGTTAGTGCATATGCAATGCAAGTTGGGTGTACAATGGGTGAGAAAGAAGATTTTTGAAGTGAGTTGGATGAAGTGATGAACAGTATACCCAAGGGACAGAAAGTGGTGATTGGAGTGGATTTCAATGGGCATGTTGGTGAAGAGAACAGTGGAGACGAGGAGGTGATGGGTAGGTATGGTGTCAAGGAGAGGAATGAAGAAGGTCAGAGGATAGTGGATTTTGCCAAAAGAATGGACATGGTTGTGGTGAGTAGGTATTTTAAGAAGAGGGAGGAACATAGGGTTACGTACAAGACTGGAGGAAGATGCACACAGGTAGATTACATCCTATGCAGAAGAGTTGATCTGAAGGAGATTGAAGACTGCAATGTGGTGGCAGGGGAAAGTGTAGTTAAGCAGCATAGGATGGTGGTTTGTAGGATGATGTTGGAGATCAAGAAGAGGAGAGTCAGGGCAGAGTCAAGGATCAAATGGTGGAAGTTGAAAAAGGAAGACTGCAAGGTTGAGTTTAGGGAGGAGGTGAGACAGGCACTGGGTGGCAGTGAAGAGTTTACAGACAGCTGGGAAATTACAGCAGATGTAGTAAGGGTGACAACAAGAAGGGTGCTTGGCGTGACATCTGGAAAGAGGAAGGAGGAAAAGGAAAGCTGGTGGTGGAATGAGGAAATACAGGAGAGTATACAGAGGAAGAGGATGGCAAAGAAGAAGTGGGATATCCAGAGAGATGCAGAAAGTAGACAAGAGTACAATGAGAGATAAGGCGTAAGGTGAAGAGAGAGGTGGCGAAGGCTAAAGAAAAGGCGTATGATGAGTTGTATGAGAGGATGGACACTAAGGAGGGAGAAAAGGACCTGTACCGACTGGCTAGACAGAGGGACCAAGCAGGGAAAGATGGGCAGCAGGTTAGGGTGATAAAGGATAAAGATGGAAACATAGTCACAAGCTAGGAGACTGTGTTGAGCAAATGGAAAGAAGAGGTTGGATGATGTGGAGATAGTGAACGGATTAGCAAGGAGGAAGTAAGGACAGCTATGAAAAGGATGAAAAATGGAAAGGCCGTTGGTCCAGATGACATACCTGTGGAAGCATGGAGGTGTCTGGGAGAGATGGCAGTGGAGTTTAAACCAAATTGTTTAATGGAATCTTGGAAAGTGAGAGGATGCCTGAGGAGTGGAGAAGAAGTGTAATGGTGCCGATATTTAAGAATAAGGGGGATGTGCAGGACTGCAGTAACTACAGGGGAATAAAATTGATGAGCAACAGCATAAAGTTATGGGAAAGAGTAGTGGAAGCTATATTAAGAAGTGAAGTGATAATTAATGAGAAGCAGTATGGTTTCATGCCAAGAAAGAGCACCACAGATGCAATGTTTGCTCTGAGGATGTTGATGGAGAAGTTTACAGAAGGCCAGAAGAAGTTGCATTGCGTCTTTGTGGACCTGAAGAAAGCATATGACAGGGTGCCTCGAGAGGAGCTGTGGTATTGTATGAGGAAGTCGGGAGTGGCAGAGAAGTATGCAAGAGTTGTACAGGATATATACGAGGGAAGTGTGACACTAGTGAGGTCTGCTGTAGGAGTGATGGATGCATTCAAGTTGGAGGTGGGATTACATCAGGGATTGGCTCTAAGGGCTCATTTATACTTCACGCTCAGAATGCGTACGCGCCCGCATCATGGCTGCCACGCGTTCCCAGCGTTCATTTCACGCGTCCTCTGAGCAGGTTCTCAGAAATTAGCGCGACGCGTGCGCGAGTTGCAGTACCAGCAAAAAGTCGGGGGTCGCAGTGTGCTAAGTCGGAACATGACGTCAGTGTCTCTGTTTACTATCTACATGTGACAGAAAGCCTCTATGCAGATCCTACGGGATGAATACTTCGATGTGGTGAAGCAAAATGCCGACATACAGATGCATTCGAGGTGCTTTTATATTCAAGCGTCGTATATTCCCGATCGTAATGACGTGATACATTTTAAACGTCTCACATACCATCTTTTGTGCCGTCTTTTTTTTTTTTTTGCAACTGAACAACAGCAACATAATGTATAGCGCTGTATTTGAGCCACTGAGAAAAAAATAAAGGACATGGTGAAAACGTGTACAGTGATCACTCGCTATATCGCACTTCAACTTTCGCGGCTTCACTCCATCGTGGATTTTAAATGTAAGCATATCTAAATATATATCATGGATGTTTCGCTGGTTCGCGGATTTCTGCGGAGTGCTTGTATTCACCTTGCGATGAGCTGAGGCCTCGTACAGGGATTGTTTCTCACTCGTGCCCGATGCTTGCTTGCTGGAATGGACACATCCCTGGACTGATGGATTTAATCAATAAACATAATTTTCAGAGATATTGCGGTAAGGTGTCATCAGAATTTAATGAGTGTTCCAGGTAATTCACAACACAGAGAAGCCAAACATGTCCTCACCGTGATAATATCTCGCACTGCCACCTGGTGGATTCCTCCAGATTTACTTAAAGTACGCACGCAAGTATAAACACTACAACGCTTGCGTAGCAGGAGCGTCACGTGAAGTATAACTTCGGCCTAAGCCTTTCTTATTTGCAATGGTGACGGACAGGTTGACAGACGAGATTAGACAGGAGTCCCTGTGGACTATGATGTTTGCTGGTGACATTGTGATCTGTAGCGATAATAGGGAGCAGGTTGAGGAGACCCTGGAGAGGTGGAGATATGCTTTAGAGAGGAGAGGAATGAAGGTCAGTAGGAACAAGACAGAATACATGTGTGTAAATGAGAGGGAGGTCAGTGGAATGGTGAGAATGCAAGGAGTAGAGATGGCGAAGGTAGATGAGTTTAAATACTTGGGATCAACAGTACAGAGTAATGGGTATTGTGGAAGAGAAGTGAAAAAGAGAGTGCAGGCAGGGTGGAATGAGTGGAGAAGATTGTCAGGAGTAATTTGTGACAGACGGCTATCAGCAAGAGTAAAAGGGAAGGTCTACAGGATGGTAGTGAGACCAGCTATGATATATGGGTTGGAGACGGTGGCACTGACCAGAAAGCAGGAGACAGAGCTGGAGGTGGCAGAGTTAAAGATGCTAAGATTTGCATTGGGTGTGACGAGGATGGATAGGATTAGAAATGAGTATATTAGAGGGTCAGCTCAAGTTGCATGGTTGGGAGACAAAGTCAGAGAGGCAAGATTGCGTTGCTTTGGATATGTGCAGAGGAGAGATGCTGGGTATATTGGGAGAAGGATGCTAAGGATAGAGCTACAAGGGAAGAGGAAAAGAGGAAGGCCTAAGCGAAGGTTTATGGATGTGGTGAGAGAGGACATGCAGGTGATGGGTGTAACAGAACAAGATGCAGAGGACAGAAAGATATGGAAGAAGATAATCCGCTGTGGCAACCCATAACAGGAGCAGCCGAAAGAAGAAGACTTTATGCACTATGCGTGAGCCACAAGCAAAAAAATTAAAAATAACAATTACAATAATAAAAAAAAATATAAGCATATCCATTCAGAATTTAAACCCACAGTACAGAGTTACACAACTGTTAAGAGTAAAATATATCTTGAAAAATATAACTCTTTTTGTTACGTTTAGGTTTGGGCTCGACTTCTGTGTTTTAGTTTAACTTGAGATATCACTATTATTATTATTATTTTAATCCCATTAAGTTATCCCACCACCCCCCACCCCCAAACAATTAGAAGTCATAGCCCAGGGAAACCTGATTGAGTTATTCTGGCCCTGCTTGTGCAAAGATTGGTTTAAAGAATGTTGCATACATAAAAGATGGTTTTGTGATCTGGCTACACCAAGGCTGCAATTTTTTGTTTGAGTTCAAAAAAATATGTATGTTATATGCCATAAACCAACAGTGAATGCTAAAACTGCTCTTGCTGTAATGCATGCAAATGCTAGAATTACCTTTGGGGGATGGACTACACCCTTATGGGCAGGAAGAAATGTGAATACTGCATTTAAAAGAAGTTTCACATAGAAGTAGTTCCTGTGGGAGAAAATACTCCAATCTACAGTACCTAGTAGGGGGATAGTTTATAACAGTCAATGTTTTTCACTGTTTTGTTCAAAGATTTTGATACCTCATATTCACCTACTTCTGCAGTTTTCAAAAACCCAAGGCTGCATCATAGTTTTGTTAAACAATCTTTGTGTTATACCTTTTTTTTTGATGGCTCCAACACTTTCTTTTAATTGTTTATCTTCTTGCTGCACATGATTGATCTATACTTTAATTTTAACTAATACAGAATGTATCAAAAACAGCCCAATTCTTCATTTGGAAGCATTCAGATTAATTTAATATTTATCAGAAGAGGGTGCTGTCACGCTAACTTGTTACCTGTTTTGCTGACATAACTCTTAACATTTCACTAATCTTGTTTGACTTTCAATGAAAATGTATTCATCTAAATATTTTTTAATTTACTGTATTATTACTACTGCACACTTGATATGTTGAACATATGGATATTTTTATACTGAACGGAATGTGTCATTTCAGTCAAAGAAACTTCCACTGTAATGTATTGTAGATGGTACTTTTTGGCGTTAGAAGACATTAAATGGTCAGTACTCTTCCAGTATACTTCCTTAAACCCTATGATTTAGCATTTGCCCTAGCATTGCAAGCATTGATGCCAGTTTTCATGTTAACTAAAAGTTAGCTATGGCTGGAGAATATATTTTCAGATGTGTGCTCGGTATGGCCAAATAACTAAATCTTCTTAAGCTTTGCAATTGCTCTTGCATCACATTAAAAGCCAACAGACACACTTAAAAACAATAAAGGATTATTGTTTCTTGAGTATGAGAAATGTGTTTGCACAGGCCTTCTTGTTTCCTTGTGCTGCTATCAAAATCAATCCAATACTTCTCAAGAAAAATGATCCATTGCGCTAATAAGCAAACAGCAGTTTGTCTGAGATTTAGACCATCTAAAATATCTGCTTATCAAAGTGAGGTGGTTTGCAAAAGATGCCCAGTCACGTCACTCTATCTTCCATAGACCAGAAGCCACATTAGCTGGTGAAAAGGTTGAACAAGGCAGTGTCTTCTTTTTTATTTTTTTAGTTGTTTTATACATTTTTCTGATCTTTTTTTTAAGGGCAATGCTGCTCCAATTTATTTCATACTTTTTAAGTAATAAGTGATAAAAGTTCACTGTTCATTTTAATGGATTTAACATTAACTGCTTAATGGGCTATTACAGCGATTTAACAAAACGCTGCTTATGTTTGTAGAAATTTGCTAATACATTATAAGAATTTTTCTCTCACTAAAAAATCCAAGGTTTTGGAAGAGTAATGTTTCTTTAATTACTGCTTAAAGTTCTAAATCAGCTACTACATTTAGCCAAAACCCATGCGATCAAAGCCAATAAAATACCATTTACTCACTAAAAGGATATCTGATCTGCAGCACATAAACAAATGAAAACGGAAATACACGACCGAAAAAAAAAATCAATGGATGCATGGCAACAAATGAAAAACGGAAAGTGCCACTAACAATGTAAGGTCTGTCTGTTGTATGTATGATGAAAAGGTAAATGTTTTCAAACTCGAATAGCCACTAAATGCAAAAATTGACAAGTGATGAAACGATATTTAAATTATTTATATCCTTACCTTTGGCGTTCTGATATGTTCCATTTTAAACGGATAACAAGACTAAATTTCAAATTACCGCAAGACGTGAAAGGGTCTCGATCGTTCATTAGGGGCCGCAAAATCGAAATCTATATACATGAGTCTGACTGTAAGAGTTCATTTAAACATCTTCAGCGGCTTCAAACACCACTGCAGCTCCTTCTTCGAAGACCTGCTGTTTTCTTCCCTCGATTTCCTGCTTCTGTAGGTTTGTATCACTATTACTGGTCTTGGATGGTCACGTGACATTTCAGCTGCTACTGGGAAATGAAGTCTTTGATGTAAATCCACATTTGAGGCAAGGTTTTAGATGTTCTGACACGCTTCTTTGTGTCAAAAAAGATCTAAAATGAGTTAAGAAAACAGTTGATATGTAAACTTGATTCTGAAGCTCTCACAGTAATGAAAAACTGACTAGTCTCTTAGTTTTAGTCTTAGTCTTCTAAGATGGTCTCCTTCTTCACCAACTGCAGCCTTTGATCCTTCCCATCTTTTCAGTTTTTATTTTTTTCCTGGCTTCCTTTTCCTTGCCTCTCTTACCCATATATCTTGTCTCCATTTTCCATATCAGAATTTGATAGTGGTTCAACTTCTCAATGTCTGTTTATATTTTTAGCTTGGAATTATCACTCATTCATCATGTTTTCCTATTTGTTTTACTGTATATACTGTTACATTTACACTATACTCTGCAAAAGTCTTAGGCCACCTAAGAAACTTAATTTTAAAGCTAGTTACCTAGCCAGTAACTGTGTATTAGCTTGCAGCAGCACTATATAATATTACAATATATGCAAATAGAATAGAATAGAATAAAAAGAAGCAAGAATGTCTAGTGACTTTAAACAAATCAGCACTTTACATGGCTTCCAGTACAATGAAACACTGAAGCAGTTTACTTTGGTCCACTGTAGCATTATTTTTTTTTTCAAGTAGTTCAGTGTTAAATTCTTCCAAGCCTCTTCTTTTTTTATTGGTATAACTCCTCTTTTGACATTGACTGCATTTATTCTTTTATCTCTCCAACTGTTTATACACAGCTTCAGTTTTACTGAGATTACAGCTCTGGGCTAATCAGGCTAGCGTTATTAATGTTCCATCTGAAGACCTTACTTCTTGCCAACTCTTCTTCTGACATACAGGAACCTTTATGAACCAAAAATATCAGATTTGAACTCATTGCTTCATAATCTGCCATTTTTAGTTACTCCATATTTTCTATATAGTTTTTCATCTACAGCAATCACTTTTGCTTTTTTCCTTTCTGCAAAAATGGTTTCTTAACTGTGACAAGACATACAAGACCAATTCTCAGAATTGTTCACACAATCAAAATGTGTACTTTAACACCAGATGCCAAGAATACACTATATTTTCTTCTGGTCCTTAAGGAAGTGACCTTTAAGTAATGCTACTGAGACACCTTTTTTTGGGACTTCCACTATTATTTTAGTTGGTATTAGATGACTTTGTGAAAACAGTTGACTCAACTAATTATATTAGTGTAAATAATGTGTTATCTGTTCATTAAGGGGCCTTCATCTAAAATTACGTTTTGTCTGAAGTGTCAACAGAAAGGTAGAAAACCGTTTTCTTGGCATTGTATAAACAGACATAGTGTTATAGTATTTGGAAACCTAAGAGAAAAAATACTTGTTATTGTTTCCTCTCTTTACTCACACAAATATGCTGCACATTTGTGTGAATAAAAATAAATATAAATAAATAAGTATTTAAATACATAATTATGCATATCACTGTCAGGAATCACAGTGCCTGCTGGTTTAACAAACAGTGCATATCCTAAGTTTAAAAAATTATAAAATCGTGATGTGGTGACTCTAAGGCTAAGAATCTGAGCTGGTATCTGGAAGGTTGTCAGTTTAAGTCCTGTTACTGCCAACAAAGATAATTCTCTGTTGGGCCCTTGAGCAAGGTCCTTAACCTGAAGTTTGCTCCAGGGTGCTGTACAATGGCTGAGCCTGTGCTCTGATCCCCAAAGGTCATGCAAAAAGACAATTTCCCCTTAAGGATTAAAATAATATATCAAATCAAAGTATAATTAATCATGGTGTCATTTCATTTATAATTATAATTTATTAATTTTACTTAAATACTAGCTTTAACCACTAAAATAATTGTAGTAACTACTAAACACTAACCATTGGTACTGTCATGTTTGGATGCTCCAGAAAGCAAGTAAGTGAAACATAATGGGTCAGAAATAAACAGAAATGAATGAAGGATCATGGACCCACATTCGTTAAATTGTTGCTCTATGATTTTATAAGTTTTTTGTCTTTAACCCCCTTTTAGTAATACAATATTTAAATGCATTCAGTTTTCTAACTCATTTATCCAGTTCAGCACTGGGGGGAGCAGATGTCTATCCTGCCAGCACAGCAAAATGCAGTTACAGATGATATGTCAGTATATACCTAGATTTAGAGTTGGCAGTCAAACCCACATTTATGTTTTTTGGAAAATCCGTAAAGACAAAAGAAAACATGCTTGGAATCAAACCTTGGGCTCTAATGCTGTGAGGCAGCAGTGCTAACCACTATGGCACTGTATCACCATGCTGCTTTTATTATTTAAATGCTCTATTAAATAAAAATGCTGAAAATTAGAACATTAATGAAGAAGAATGCTTTTTGATTAATTCTCCAATATAAAATATGAAAATATTAATAATACCATAGTATTATTTAGAACAATAGCTAAACTAGCAAATAAGAAATCTAAATTACCTAAGACAACTTATTAATAGAATCAATGCCTTTATGTATTTATTTCAAAATAAACTTGATAACAAAATATAGCAACTAGACTAGCCAGCTTTCATAGTCAGTACTACTAGAATTCAGTGTGTAACCTCTGTGCTTACAATTGAAGTAAATTTAAATTAATGGCAGAATAGAAAATTTGTATAATTGATTTATAAATGAAACCTGCTTCCTTGTCTTCCAAATATTATGATTTCATTATTAGTAGTTGTGTTGCATAGCCATTTTTCTGTGCTGGGTATGATTAGTAAATCTTTTTTCTTCTTTAGGCAGCAAGTCTTTATTTATTCTAAATGACAGCTGCCAGATATTTGTTTAAGAAGTCATATTTATATTTGAACATTAGTAACTGCACAGCAATTTATAATGTATCACTTCTTTCAATTTTTTAAGGAACATTTTATAAATGGAATATATCAACAAAAACACATTTTTATTAAATATTTCTATCTATCTTTTACCCTTATGACTGCAAAGAAAGGATTTAGCTTGTGATGTAAATGACCTGTAAGGTTCTCAGATGCAGACAATACTACCACCATTATACTTTTAGATATAACTTCAGCTGTTGACTCTGTTATTCTACTAAGATGATATGAGAATTGAGTTTAACTACCAGGCTCTGTTCATAATGTTTACTGGACAGTGATTAAATTGTACTTAATATATTGTCAGGTTTTAGTTCTAAGATAATTCTCTTTTTTCTCTTTATATGTTTAGAAACATACTGTAATACCTGCATTTGATACACCGCTGTGTTTATTAATAAACCAAATGGTGCTTTTTGTGATCCTTGATCTTGAATTGAATAGTCAGGTTAGAAAGAAGATGGACAATTTTTCACTCACAGCACATCCTTATTACATCCTTAGTAAAGGGAAAACAGAGGATGAAAGAAATATTATGTTTTGTTAAAAAGGAAATGCTGACAAATCCTAATGTATTTTGTTTAAACATTGGTTTGGTCAAATCCTCCTGAAATTAATATGAATAACATTTGCTGGATACATTTCCATACATTCTAAAAACCTACTTTTCTTTGGGGAGGCAAAAAGGGAGGGTGGGGGGTTAAGGGGGGGAAAGAAAGAGAGCAGGCCTGATCTATACCTAATCTATCCTCTCAGTCTTTATAATTATAATAAGACTATAAAATGACATCAAAAACTCAGAATCAGTGTCTCCATGATGGGACAGTTAACTTCGTAAGCTGGAATGTTAAAGGCCTGAATCACGAATTAAAGAGAAAGAAAGTACTCTCTCACCTAACAGGTCTAAATGCTAAAATAGTATTTTTACAGGAAACTCACTTAATAAGCAAGGATCAGTTCCGGCTGCAAAAAGACTGGACTGGCCAAATGTTTCATTCTAGCTTTACGAAGAAAACTAGAGGTGTGGGAATTCTCATACATAGAACTGTTCCATTTGTAGCATCAGATGTAGTATTGGATCCTGAAGGGAGATATGTAATGGTTATGGGAGACTTATCTAAAGAGACAAATACATCCCCCGAGATCTCTGCAGGGATACTCTGGGAAACTCTTAAGGCCTTCTTAAGAGGACAGATTATCTCATATCTTTCCCACAGAAATAAATCCGAGGCCAAGAAAGTAGCAGATATAAAAAGCGAAATTACAAAAATAGATGAAGAACATGCCAGACTACCAAGCGAGACTCTACATAGGAGAAGGCAGGCTCTACATTCGGAATTAAACCTCTTGACAACTAAAGAAACTGAACAACTAATTTACAAATCCAGACATCATTACTATGAACATGGGGAGAAAGCGAATAAGCTTTTAGCTCAACAAATTCACAAGCAAGAAGTGCGCAACGCAATCTCGGTAATCACTAGTACGAACGGAGATAAAATCGTCGAACACCAAAATATAATGCACACTTTCAGAGACTACTATAAATCCCTATATACTACTGAGTTTAAGGAAGACAATACACAATCTAATGCATTTCTGGATACATTACAGATACCACAAATAGACGCTTTTAGTGCGGAGGAACTTGATAAACCTCTGATGTTATCAGAATTACTAGATGCTATAAAATCACTCCAAGGCGGGAAAGCAGCAGGCCCTGATGGTTACCCTGCAGAATTTTACAAGAAATTCTCCGCTCAGCTAGCCCCCCTCTTATTAGCAACATTTACAGAAGCCAGAGATAACCAATCTCTTCCACAAACCTTTCGCCAAGCACTAATCACTGTCTTTCCAAAACAAAATAAGGACTTATTACAATGTGCATCATACAGACCAATTTCACTTCTGAATAACGACGTTAAAATACTCTCTAAAATCTTAGCCAGAAGGGTGGAGAAAGTGCTCCCCTCGGTAATATCACAAGACCAAACTGGATTTATTAGGGGCCGGCACTTATCTTCCAATCTTCGACGCCTGTTTAATGTAATATACTCACCAACTAAATCAAACACCCCAGAAATATTATTATCATTAGATGCAGAAAAAGCATTCGACATGATTGAATGGAAATACCTTTTTACTATATTGGAGAAGTTTGGGTTTGGCCCAAACATCTGTGCATGGATTAAATTACTGTATACTAACCCAGAAGCTTCAGTTTGCATCAACAACATTTGCTCAGACTACTTTAAACTAGAACGTGGCACTAGACAAGGATGCCCCTTGTCACCGCTGCTGTTTGCGATTGCCATTGAACCACTGGCAATACATTGTCGAAATACTGATCAGATAAAGGGGATTAGCAGAGAAGGACTGGAACAGAAAATCTCATTATATGCAGATGACATGGTACTGTATATATCAGACCCAGAAAATTCTGTACCTGCAGTCTTAGCAGCACTCACAGAATTTCAAAAGATCTCTGGTCTCAGAATTAATCTGAATAAAAGTGTACTCTTTCCAGTGAACTCTCAAGCATATAATATTAGATTAGATACCCTACCTTTTATCATTGCAGAACAGTTTAAATACCTAGGGGTAAACATCACAAGTAAACATAAAGCTCTATATCAACAAAATTTCGCCGTTTGCATGGAAAAAATTAAACAAGACTTGCATAGATGGTCAACCCTTCATCTCACACTAGCTGGAAGAATTAACACTGTTAAGATGAATATTCTTCCTAAGCTCCTTTTTTTATTTCAAAACATCCCAATATACATTAATAAATCATTTTTTAGGCAATTAGATTCGACAATAACCTCATTTATTTGGAATTCAAAACATCCACGCATCAAAAGAGCGACCCTACAAAGACAAAAGGCAGAAGGCGGCATGGCTCTACCTAACTTCCAGTTTTATTACTGGGCAGCAAATATACAGGCGATAAGAACCTGGACACAAATAGAAGAACATACACAGGCTTGGTCCGCAATAGAATTAAATTCCTGCAGTACTTCTTTGTATTCCTTGCTCTGTGCTCCAATAAACACACGTTATCGGCAATACACTAATAATCCAATTGTGCTCCACTCACTTAGAATCTGGAACCAATGTAGAAAGTATTTTAAGACGGAGAAGCTTCTATCTGTGGCACCCCTGCAAGAGAACCACCTCTTTCAACCCTCACAAACATATGCAGTTTTTAATATTTGGAAAAAATTTGGAATTAACTTGCTTAGAGATCTTTATATAGACAACGTCTTTGCATCCTATGAGCAATTACATTCCAAATTTAACATTCCAGCTACACATTTCTTTCACTATCTTTAAATCAGAAACTTTGTTAAACAAAACCTTCCAGATTTTCCTCATCTTGCACCCTCATCCATGCTGGAAAAAATATTGCTCAATCTCAAGGATTTAGACTCCATCTCTACAATATATAAAATCATTTTACAATCCCTCCCTTTTAAAGATCCAAGAGGACACTGGGAAAAAGATCTTTCAATTAATATATCAGAAAAGGAGTGGAAAGTAGCAATGCAGAGAATTCACTCAAGCTCCATATGCGCAAAGCATACAATTATACAACTCAGAATTATATATCGAGCACATCTGTCTCGACTAAAACTCTCCAAAATGTTTCCAGGGCATGATCCAACCTGCGAACGTTGTAACCAAGTCCCAGCCTCACTAGGTCACATGTTCTGGTCCTGCACCAAATTAACATTATTCTGGACAAACATTTTTAATTACCTTTCAGATAGCCTTGGACTTATAATCCCTCTAAACCCATTAACAGCTGTGTTTGGGGTTCTTCCAGATGGGTTTAAAGCGGAGGAAGACAAACAAATTGTGATTGCATTCACTACACTTTTGGCACGTAGACTTATTCTCATAAACTGGAAGAACCCAAACTCTCCTCTTTTAAGTCAGTGGGAAACCGATGTGTTATATTATTCGAAGTTGGAAAAAATCAAATACTCAGTTAGAGGATCCGTACAGACTTTTTTCAAAACATGGCAGGATCTAATCAGTAATATTTTAAAATAAGTTCAAAAGGCACAGAGAATTTATTAATTTAGGTATGTCTCCAAGCCTTAAATTTAACACCGTTTGGCTTGCTCTCTCTCTCAGGGGTGGGGATCGATCTGTTCTTAATTTTTCTCTTTGTAAAAACTTGATTGCTTTGTATGGATTGTAATAAAATTAATAAATTAAAAAAAAAAAAAAACCTACTTTTCTCAAGTTATAAAAAAATGGAAAATTCTTAAAATTCAATGTCATAAAAAACTACCTCTTTTATTTAAGCAGAACAAACCATAATAATGCTTTGCTGTCAGGCTGCACAATTTATTTGCTTACTACTCTGCAATCAACTCAAAGCAGAGCAGCATGTATCATATCTACAAACAAATATAACTGTTGAACTCCAGTTTTTAGGACACAACATTGGCTTCCAATTAAGTGTAGAACCATTTAAAATTTCTATTTCTGGTGTATAAAGTAATAGTTTACTCCCAAGTATGTACTGTGATTTCATGATATAAAACTAAAAACATCGTAGGTTTTAATAAATAAACTGTAAGAAATACAGTGTTTAGCTATTGGACCCTATAATTCTGCTTAATCTACCTACCTTTTCATAAAAGTGGTATTAGAACTTAAATTGAAGTTGAGGACTCATTATTTTATTATATAGTGGGTTTATATAAGTGAGAAGTTGTAAATGTAGAATTAATAAAAGTAGCAAATATTTTATTGCCTTAACAATGTCATTTACATAGAGTTTCATTTGGTGAATGCAAATAAAATATTAAACGTATATCACGGGGTCAACACTAATTATTACTCTCCAACAGCCAACAAACGTCAATTTAACATTAAATTTGCTGGTAATGTAGGACCGGTTTACAGACAGCACACAATCTTATCGAGCATTGAGATGAGAAGAATGTAAAACCTCCACAAAAACAATGACCAAGTCGGGATTCAAACTGGATCAGTTTGATTCCAGCAATAACAACATTGGGTGGGTGCTGCCAATGCATACATGAAATTAATTATGGGTAGTTTATATTTTAAATATATGTTTGTCTTAGTTCGTTTGAACACTTTAATCAATATGTATTCTGCAAACATGTTTTTTAGAACTAGGATATATAACCACTAATAATAGTTGTAGCCCTACGATCCTGAACTGCATCTTCCAAAGGCATTACCACTAAGAACGTCGTAAATTCAATTTTAAGATTGATGTTTAGTTTAATAGTGTTTCTCACCCCCCGTAGTAACTAAAACTGTACAATAAATGCTACGTATTTTAAGCGCTCCCCAGAGCTCGACATGGTTGTTAATTGCTATTGCTTCTTATAACGGGCTTCATCTTTCGACAACAGGAGTCACGGGCAGCGATCGCCTCACAGAACACGTAACATTATGACAGCTTTCTGAACATTTAAGATTTATACTTGATATCATTTTCAGAATGAAATGCCTTAACACATATATTCTTGCATTATACAGCTAAATTATTAGCTTCATTGAAAAAAATTCACAGTATATTGTTCATAATTAAAAATGTGGGTGGCACGATTGTGCTACGGCAGCGCTACTGCCTTACAGTGAGGGGGGTGGTAAACTCAGTATTTTAGAAGCCTGCTTTACACCTTTAGTACAAATGGATCCAGGTAATCTGCTGTACTTTCGGTACCCTTTTTGGTGTCCTTACAAAGCTTTCTGCAAGCTAGTTGACCAAATAAAGTCTTTTTATATTCCAGAATTGATGTCGTTAGGAAATGATACTGAATTACCAGCATTTGTGATATGACACATAAAACACCTTATTATTACAGTTACCTTTCGTAATTTACAATAAAGTGACCCGGTATAAAGTGTCTGTCTCTTTAAGGCGCTATCGTGAGTTGGTTGCGTTTTTAAAGTCCCGTCATGCGTTTCGTTTCCGTTTATCAGTGGGCGCGTGTATGCGCCAATCTAGAAAGTCATTAGTTTTGGATTATTACTGTTTAATTAAAACGTGCTTTTTAAAATGAAAAGACGGTAGAATGTTTGTCGTGAATGTTCCCATTCAACTACTGTATTTTTCAGTCATTGTTTACGTTTTGTCAGTCTGTCCCGCTCAAAACTGAAGGCCTCCACGTTTTCTTGTGAATCCTTACGGGGAGCATAGCGAACTTTATTTATCAAGGAGGCCCGAATAGTCCACTGCCGTCGGAACGATGGCGGGCTTTAATTTTGGAAGCGGAGGTCTCGGTTCTACTGCCGCAGGAGAAGGATTTACATTTGGGGCCTCAACCAGGTAATTCACCCAGATTTGATTATTTTCATTTACAGCCTTACGCACGCTGTCATTAAGTAAACTCCACTGTTACAGTTGCACAGTCTCATTTTGTGCATTTATATTAAATTTAGCACTGTATTTTTTATTTTATCTCACTGCCCATTATTTATAGTCATTCACAGGCTGAAAATGAACTCGGGGCTTTATGCAGCGCTTTCATTCTACAGGTTATATGTGGAGAGAATGAAATGTTTGGTTATATTGTAGGAACTGATGAATATAAGGTAGTAGTCGTTAGGCTGTAATTATAACCGATTGAGATCATCGCCAGGGTGTCACGTCCAGTTCTGGTTTCCGTGCTACAAAACAGTCGCCTCAATTTTCAAATCTTTGAAGAAAAGCACATCTAAGTGTATCAGAGAATCAAAGGCACGACCTTCTCCAATAGCCCAAGAAAATGAAACCATCCTAGTCTTAAAGGCCGTGAGAGAATGTAAGCAAGATATTGTCGTTATAACAGGAACTGACTAAGTTGAACTAACCGGATGTTTTGGTTTATGTGTTTAATCTGTACAAAATTGTCTTTTGTGGATGTAGCGTATAAATAGGGTCATACCGTATGTTGCACTGTCTATTGTAGTGTGCTATTATTATAGATTTAAAAAAACACCAATTACTTAAAACTTTGTCATTCAATAAAATGTCATGGTTTAGTATAAAATAAGAGTAATATACAGTACTCGCGGGGAAAGGCTGTAATCTAAGTAAGTTATACAATTGACATATTAAAATATGTTGATACGATTTTTGAGACAGTTGAACTATTAGCTGTCCTAACAAGCTTAATACTGTAGTTGTGCCTGGATCTTTTTTTTTCTGGCAGCCATTCACACTCTTGCATCTTTATAGTCTGTAATTACACCCCAATTTTAAATTGACATGTGAAAAACGCACTTTCAACTACAGTGTTCTAAAACATCAGCAAATTCTTCAGCCTAAGTGTGCATTTAATGCATATTTCTCAAAAGGAATTGCAAAGTAAAATCTGATGGATATGTGCAGATTTTCAGATGGCAATAAGTGAATCATTAGTTTTATTCCAAGCTTCAGTTTTCAGCTTGTTCAAAAATTTGAAATGTGGCAGCTAAGGCTAATTACAAAGAAACACCGTGTGCATTTTATTACATTTTTTTTTTTTTAAATGACCATGATAGTTTATCTATAAAACTTCAGTAGTATCGCATCTTGCATATATTTTGGAACATTCACACTGTATACTATACTTATGTTATTAATGTGGAGAAGGTCATGTGTTTGTCACATCATACTTTTGTTTTTGCACACAAACTTTGGAGGTTTTGTTGGAAATGAAACATGCCACTTCAAAAGTAAAAGCATTTTATCAATTTTCACAACACACTTGACTGCATATATCCATTCAAGCCTGAATAATTATCAGTGTATTAAGGATAACTATATAAAAATAACTTTTTTTCCCCCTAAAATAGAAAGATTTAGCTTTTGATCAAACCAGCCCGTTCTCTTTAAGTCATTTATTCAGCTTTTGTTTGTTTTTTAAATTTAACAGAAGGAAATTAAAACTGTCCAAAATTTTGGGTTAATATGCAGCAATGTATGGCTGAGTGCTAGTATCATTAGCCATCATGTTGCTGGGTTTTGGCTGAATAATGCATAGGTGGACATTGTTTCTCTGCATACATTTAATTTCCCTCTAGAATCTCGGACTTCCTTAATATAGGGCATTGTGGTCAAACAACTTTTCTGGCATGGTTATGATGATTCAAACATAATTTGTTCCAGGTTAATTTAAAATTGCTACAAATCACAATGCTGTATTGGCATGAAACTGTGAAATTAGATCTGAACCATTTTTGGATTTGGCTAAATATCTACCAACACAGAGGTGTCACACAAGCTGATACTTAGGTACTATCTTGGTATCAAATGTTTGAAAATGTTGCGGAAGTAGCTTTTTTACTGTATTGGTAGTACAGAGAAAGTTGTTACTGTGCTTTTGTGTTACTAGAAGTAGACAAATTACTTCAGAATGCACAATTGTATAAGAGAAGAATGTGAGTTATACATATAAAACCTGTAAAAATAGCTCACAGTGGTGATACTAAAGCACCACATCAACACATGTCAGAAAGGGATACTACAGAATTTCCAGACATGACTCCTGGTTTATTCATGCAGGATAATTTTGGCATGCAAGTGCAGAAATCGTACTTGGTTTCTTGGCAAAATACACACTTCGGAAAAAGACACACATCTGTAATTTCTTTTTTTATTTTATATAAACACTCCCGTAAGGTAACAGCCAAAGTAATCTTTAAGTCTGGATTTGTATACAGGCATAAGCAATAACCAGATATGATCACTCTTATAAGAAATCTTGGAAACATCAACACAAAACTACTTTTTGAATTAAAGGATTCAAACTGACAAGTTTGATTTCACCATGAGTTCCTGACATTTGAAAATTAAATTTGACTAATCCATTCAATATTATTCTTCGGTAATATTTTTTAAGCATCTAATGATGCAGTATAAAATCTTACAATAGTAAATGTTACAAATGTAAGAGTGGTTCAGTGACACACCAGACTTCAAAAGCATGTTGTTACAAAAACAGCTTTAAAGAGTTGGTTTAAATGGAACTTTTCTGATTTATCTTCGAATTCACTAATTCCACAGTACATATAGATAGATAATTCTTTATTGTCATTATGCATACGACCCTGTAGTTGGGATATAGCGGGTTAGATGATGGATAAAGAAATTTTTGTTGGTAGGACTCAGTTTCTAGGCAGAATACTTAAAATACACAATACACTATAAATACTAAAATAAATATAAAAAATGTAAAGGCGGTGGGCTGGCACCCTGCCTGGGGTTTGTTTCCTGCCTTGCGCCCTATGTTGGCTGGGATTGGCTCCAGCAGATTCCCCCGTGACCCTGTAGTTAGGATATAGCGGGTTGGATAATGGATGGATGGATAAATCTAAAGGGCAGCAGCAATAAGACATCACCAAGTCCAGAATTTTCCTGAGGTAGTAGACTCCTGCCAATTGATCAGCACATAGTTTCAGTGTCTTACCCGACACCTTCTCTGGTCCTGCAGCTCTGTTGGTATTGATCCTCCTCAGGGTGGACCTTACTTGGTGTAGTTGCAGGAGTAGAGGCTGATGCTGCTCCTCCAGCCAAGGGAGATGTACAGTCTCCCTGCTGCTAGATGCATCAAAGCGTGCAAAGAAACTATTCAAGGTGTCAGGGAGACTAGGGTCATGGCTGACCTGCTGATCGCTGCGCATATAATCTGTTATGGTCTTTAAGCCTCTCCACATGTTCTGTGGGTTGTTGCTGCTGTATTAAAATGCTCCTCGATACGCTTTTGTATCTGTATTTTGCCAAGTTTATTCCTTTTTTTCAGTTCTTTTCAGGCTTTGCTATATGCCAGCCTGTCGCCTGACCTATAAGCAGCGTCCTGGGCTTTAAGCAGGGACCTCGTCGTACTGTCCCTCCACGGTTTCTGATTTGGAAGCACCCTGAAGGTCTTCGTGGGCAGGACAGCATCAGTACAGAACTGCACATAGGATAGGACATATGATGTACAGTAATCCCTTGCTATATCGCGCTTCGACTTTCGCGGCTTCACTCTATCGCGGATTTTAATATGAAAGCATAACTAAATATATAACGCGGATTTTTCGCTGCTTCGCGGGTTCTGCGGACAATGTGTCTTTTTACTTCCTGTATATGCTTCCTCAGTTGGTTTGCCCAGTTGATTTCATACAAGGGACGCTATTGGCGGATGGCTGAGAAGCTAACCAATCAGAGCACGCAGTTAAGTTCTCCTGACTGA
>JANRMT010062834.1:6692140-6732433 GCA_026402145.1 Polypterus bichir lapradei
GCAACAAGTTTTTCACACCTGGATTTGGGGATCCTCTGCCATTCCTCCTTGCAGATCCTCTCCAGTTCTGTCAGGTTGGATGGTAAACGTTGGTGGACAGCCATTTTTAGGTCTCTCCAGAGATGCTCAATTGGGTTTAAGTCAGGGCTCTGGCTGGGCCATTTAAGAACAGTCACAGAGTTGTTTTGAAGCCACTCCTTTGTTATTTTAGCTGTGTGCTTAGGGTCATTGTCTTGTTGGAAGGTAAACCTTCGGCCCAGTCTGAGGTCCTTAGCACTCTGGAGAAGGTTTTTGTCCAGGATATCTCTGTATTTGGCCGCATTCATCTTTCCCTCGATTGCAACCAATCGTCCTGTCCCTGCAGCTGAAAAACACCCCCACAGCATGATGCTGCCACCACCATGCTTCACTGTGGGGACTGTATTGGACAAGTGATGAGCAGTGCCTGGTTGTCTCCACACATACCGCTTAGAATTAAGGCCAAAAAGTTCTATCTTGGTCTCATCAGACCAGAGAATCTTATTTCTCACCATCTCAGAGTCCTTCAGTTGTCTGATGAGATATATTATAATGAGATGATGAGATTTTTATATATATATATATATATATATATATATTGTGAAAACTACTGCTTTTAATTAAGACTTTTTTCAGATAAGTACATTACAACAAAAGCTAAACTATATGATACCTTGAAATTATGAGACCTCGGAATCTCAACTTGATATTTTGTTGCAGCCAGTTACTTGGGGATTAATATAGTGTACCAAATTATCAAAGAAAATTGGGGCTTGACAAGCTTTTTTTGAGCTGAATCTTTATTTCTTGTCAAAGTAGTTCTTATTTATTCTGATTTGTTACCTTTATTTCAGTGCCCCTGCAGCTACAGGAGGTTTTAGCTTTGGAAGTCTTACTTCAAATACTACTACAACTACTTCTTCTTTGGGACTGGGAAACAGCCTGTTTGCTCAGAAACCTACTACAGGATTCTCTTTTGGAGGAAGCAATACAGGTATTTTAAATTTATTTTCTGAAATTACCTTTCACTTTATGTATTTTGCATTGCCTCCCAACCCCCTTTCCACACCCTGTGCCTCAGTGGTACTCTGACAATTACATTTATTTTTCCTTAAAAACATAATGCTGCATATGCTGTCTGTTTTTAAATTTTGTATTTGCACAACCCTTCTTTTTTATAGAGAGCATTTAACATCTTTTATTATGCACTGGAGGATATTTTATTCCTGCATAGAACTCGGTGTGAAAGGACTACAACAGTTATACTTTTTTTAATGTGTAGTTGTTAGTTTCAGTAAACTGTTGCCTGTAGTTGTCCATCTTGTTAAAATTAATGTTACCTTATAGAATGCACTATGCTGCTTTCAAAATTGGACGGGATAGCATGTTTCTGTTCCCATGTGTCCAGTTTCTTTTGATGTTCGAGCCAAAAAGAGAGTGCATATGCTCTAAGTACAAATCCAAAAATTTCACAGGTTTACAAATGTCTGACAGTCTTTTGCAAAAGACATGATTACCTTTGTACATTTGGTTTCCATTTCCCTGTGGCCACTCATAACACTTGGCAGCTTGCTTTTAAAAATTGCTCTCTTAAATCTGAGAGCCATAAACTCACCACCGTATGGCCTAATGTTGAATATTTGTTGAGATTATAGCATTAAAATAGTAATTTTGATATATACAGGTGCTAGTCATAAAATTAGAATATCATGACAAAGTTGATTTATTTCAGTAATTCCATTCAAAAAGTGAAACTTGTATATTATTTTCATTCATTACACACAGACTGATGTATTTCAAATGTTTATTTCTTTTAATTTTGATGATTATAACTGACAACTAATAAAAGTCCCAAATTCAGTATCTCGGAAAATTAGAATATCAATTAAGACCAATGCAAAAAAAGGATTTTTAGAAATGTTGGCCAACTGAAAGGTATGAACATGAAAAATATGAGCATGTACAGCACTCAATATTTAGTTTGGGCTCCTTTGGCCTGGATTACTGCAGCAATGCGGTGTGGCATGGAGTCGATCAGTCTGTGGCACTGCTCAGGTGTTATGAGAGCCCATGTTGCTCTGATAGTGGCCTTCAGCTCTTCTGAATTGTTGGGTCTGGTAGATTTTCTATGGGGTTAAGGTCAGGCGAGTTTGCTGGCCAATCAAGAACAGGGATACCGTGGTCCTTAAACCAGGTACTGGTAGCTTTGGCACTGTGTGCAGGTGCCAGGTCCTGTTGGAAAATGAAATCTGCATCTCCATAAAGTTCGTCAGCAGCAGGAAGCATGAAGTGCTCTAAAACTTCCTGGTAGACGGCTGCGTTGACCTTGGACCTCAGAAAACACAATGGACCAACACCAGCAGATGACATGGCACCCCAAACCATCACTGACTGTGGAAACTTTACACTGGACCTCAAGCAACGTGGATTCTGTGCCTCTCATCTCTTCCTCCAGACTTTGGGACCTTGATTTCCAAAGGAAATGCAAAATTCACTTTCATCAGAGAACATAACTTTGGACCACTCGGCAGCAGTCCAGTCCTTTTTGTCTTTAGCCCAGGCGAGACGCTTCTGATGCTGTGTCATGTTCAAGAGTGGCTTGACACAAGGAATGCGAAAGCTGAAACCCATGTCTTGCATACGTCTGTATGCGGTTCTTGAAGCACTGACTCCAGCTGCAGTCCACTCTTTGTGAATCTCCCCCACAGTTTTGAATGGGTTTTGTTTCACAATCCTCTCCAGGGTGCGGTTATCCCTATTGCTTGTACACTTTTTTCTACAACATCTTGTCCTTTCCTTCGCCTCTCTATTAACACTAGAATTACCAGAGCATACGAAAAAACTCGTAAATCCGTCCCACCTTAAATCGTTTCTTAAATCCCTTCACACCTCTCTGCCAGCATCCTTTGTCCTCTAAATGTGCTGATAAAGAGAAGCTAGAACCAGCTGGCTATTCCATCCCCCCACCAATTTAGAACGTGCATGAACTTCTCTCAGCTCATGCCTTGATTGAGTATCTGGAAGTGAAGTGAAGTTTTAGAGTGGAAATAATCGATCGTTATTTGGAACACATGCATTTCATGTCTGTTCCATTTCTACAGTAATCTGTGTGAACACATTGTTAAAACAGAAACGTTTTTTATATTCTAGTAGTAGATGACAAAATGTAGGCATAAACTATATAATGTATGAAGCCTGAAGTCCAAATATCAAAGAAACATTTTCACAAAATGTACAAATATAACACAACAATTACGCTTTTATTCAAAAATATAACTGCAGAAACAAAAAGCCGCCTTAACATGCGACATTAACACCCGTTTATTATGACTGCCTCCGTGGTGCAATAGAATCAGCTGTCGACTGGGAATTAAAAGGTCGCGAGTTTGAACCTGCACCACTCCGTTTTGGGAAGTAAACTGCTCTTAGTCTTACTATTTTAGAATAAAAGCATACATTTGATTTCAGTCTGTAACACCCGGTGTAATTTATGATCCTTGTAAAGGTTAGCGTCTTTTTTTTCTTCACTTTTCATTCTCTCAGTCGCGTTCAGAATCAATCCATACAACCCCATCTGACACGGCTGTTTTTCACATAAAGATGCGCTATAGCTCTGCAGTGTACTTGTGACTGCATTCTCGTACCAATGTTTGTGAAATGAAGTGTCTACGTGCACTTTTCATGGCATTACACGTGTATTTTTTGAGCATGCCCGTTTGAGCATGCTCAAACACAGGAACATATGTTGGTGTAAAAGTATAACAAAACAAGTGCACTTTTATTCAAGACTACCTGTATAACCAAAGAAAAAAGAAAGCAAGTTACAGTAGGCGATTAATACGACAGCTTGCATGGTGCAATGCTAAGAAGTGCTGATTTCCATTCCGTGCTATATAAAATCATCGCATTCAAATATTAACAGTTCCCACACACCCAAGGACCGTCCTTCCTACATTTACGACACGTGTACTTGTTGCAGTATACACACCTCTCTGCGCTATGGTTCCTATTACACTGAATGAGCACCTGACACTGTACTTTCTTTCCTGGGGAAGGTCCCACATCAGAGAATTTCCAGTTCCTGCATAAATTCATACCCGATCTGACGCTGTTCGTTTTCAAATAATATTGCATTAGTGCAATGATGTTTTCACATATTGTCTCTTTCTTTCAGGTGTGTAATAGAAACCACAGCATAGAGAGAAGTGTGTACATTGCTTCTTACAGGAAATACTTTTACATCAACATATGTTCCTGTGTTTGAGCGACACTTTTCATTCTCTCAGTCGCGTTCAGAATCAATCCATACAACCCCATCTGACACGGCTGTTTTCACATAAAGACGCGCTATAGCTCTGCAGTGTACCACGATGCATACTAATGTCTCCCCCCCCCCCCCCCACCCCCCAAGGGTTCTGACACACAAACGCTGGCGAAGCTGCCTTCTTCGTATCTCACCGTCACTTGATTTCCCCGAATGTTGCTGTATGCTGTTTCTTTTGTACTCCAGGACATGCAGGGGAGAGAATGGTAAAGAGCAGTAACTTCGGCGCTATATGCAATCATCAGACCCTCCCCATCTGCCCGTGTCGCATGCACTTTTTGTGGCATTACACATGTATTTTTTGAGCATGTTCGTGCCAAATAAATAACATTCGACGTTTTGAAGAAATCATTTTATGACACGATTTACCTTTATTTATTTACTTACTTCCTAAAGTCACAAATAGTGTGCAGAGGGCATGCTCAAAACTGTGTGTAATGCCATGAAAAGTGCCTGCTGACACTTTAGTATGCAAGCAATAGTATGTGCATTCTTGCTCCGATGTAGAAGGGAGCTGAGTTTACCTCTGTTACAGCGCGTCTATGTGAAAACAGCAGTATCAGATGGAGGGGTGGGGTGCTATAGCGTGAACTCTTGCAGTGTTAGTTATCTCTGTTGTTCAAGGTTTTCTCAGTGTTATTCAATGTTTTTACTTTTAGTTTACTATTACTATTCTATGGTTTAATTAACTATATTTGTGCTTAAAAAAATCTAAAAAAAAAAAAAAAGATATTTACATACAGTTCGTACGGTCTGGAATGGATTAATTGTATTTACATACAATCCTATGGGGGAAATTACTTCTGTTCACGACCAAATCGGTTCACGACCAGAGTTTTGGAATGAATTATGGTCGTGAACCGAGGTTCCACTGTACTAAAAGAGACTTACCGTAGATCCCGGAATTTAAGCCGAGAATTTCGTCCTAGATTTTTGGCTTGGAGTTTGGGGGTCGGTTTATACAATGAGCATCGTTTCAGATTCAAGATTTCCAGCGCAATGCCGGTTTTGCCGATCAATACGGATGAAGAAGTAACTTTGCATGCCGGTACTTTAAATAAAGAATTTATTCAAAAAAGTGTTTTAGTTGTTGATTTTATTAATAAAATATATAATAAATTATCGGGAAGTTTTAAAATAAAAATTTTTCTTTTGATTTACGACCAACATCTTGCGATACGTCCCGAATGCGGTCACGTGTATCCACTTGCGCGATTGTAAACAAACAACCGAGAGCGTTAGTAGCGTCAGTTGGAGCCCAGATACATGTGTTTGTGGATGTAATTTCGGTCATTGCAGTGATTTACCTATATATATAATTCACTAAGACCATGCAAGCAAGACACATAATTGCTAAGGAAGGAAGAGAAGGTAAAGAAAGCGATCACAATCGAAACAAAGATGGAAATTGTGTGGAAATACAGTCCTGATCAAAAGTTTAAGACCACTTGAAAAATGGCAAAAAATCATATTTTGCGTGGTTGGATCTTAACAAGGTTCCAAGTAGAGCTTCAACATGCAACAAGAAGAAATGGGAGTGAGACAAAACATTTTTGAGCATTCAATTAATTGAAAATAACGATTAAATTGAAACAGGCTGTTTTACAGCTGATCAAGATTTTAGGACCACATGCCTTTAAAAGGCCAAATCTGTGCAAAGATGTGGATTCATTGTCATTTTCTGTCACACGTAGTCACACGTTCTGATGGCAAAGGCAAAAAAACTCTCCCTTTTTGAACGTGGTCGGGTTGTTGAACTGCATAAGCAAGGTCTCTCGCAGCATGCCATCGCTGCTGAGGTGGGACGCAGTAAGACAGTCATTTGGAATTTCGTAAATGATCCTGAGGGTTATGGAACAAAAAAGTCAAGTGGAAGACCCAAAAAAATTTCACCAGCACTGAGCCGGAGGATCCAATTGGCTGTCCATCAATTTAATGAAAACAATGATTAAACTGAAACAGGCTGTTTTACAGCTGATCAAAAGTGTAGGACCACACCTCCAAAAAAACCCGTAAACCCCCCCAAAACAGAAATCGAACTTCCAAACATGAACTCAGTACTGAGTAGCTCCACCGTTATTATTGATCACTTCAAACATTCGATGTGGCATGCTTGATGCAAGCGTTTCCATGAGGTGAGTGGGAACATTTCTCCAAGTGGTGAAGACGGCCGCACGAAGGGCATCTACTGTCTGGAACTGTTGTCCATTTTTGTAAACTTCCCTTGCCATCCATCCCCAAAGGTTCTCAATTGGATTTAGATCAGGGGAACAAGCAGGATGGGCCAAAAGAGTGATGTTATTCTCCTGGAAGAAGTCCCTTGTCCTGCGGGCATTGTGTACTGTAGCATTGTCCTGTTGAAAAACCCAGTCGTTACCACACAGACGAGGGCCCTCAGTCATGAGGAATGCTCTCTGCAACATCTGGACATAGCCAGCGGCCGTTTGACGCCCCTGCACTTCCTGAAGCTCCATTGTTCCACTGAAGGAAAAAGCACCCCAGACCATTATGGCGCCCCCTCCACTGTGGCGTGTAGAAAACATCTCAGGTGGGATCTGCTTGTCATGCCAGTAACATTGGAAACCATCAGGACCATCAAGGTTAAATTTTTTCTCATCAGAGAATAAAACTTTCTTCCACCTTTTGAATGTCCCATGTTTGGTGCTCTCTTGCAGAGTCCAAACGAGCAGTTCTGTGGCGTTCAAGGAGACGACATCTTTGAAGACGTTTTTTGTTTTTGAAGCCCTTCAGTCTCAGATGCCGTCTGATGGTTATGGGGCTGCAGTCAGCACCAGTAACGGCCTTAATTTGGGTCGAGGATCGTCCAGTCTCTTGATGGACAGCCAATTGGATCCTCCCGCTCAGTGCTGGTGAAATTTTTTTGGGTCTTCCACTTGACTTTTTTGTTCCATAACCCTCAGGATCATTTACGAAATTCCAAATGACCGTCTTACTGCGTCCCACCTCAGCAGCGATGGCGCGCTGTGAGAGACCCTGCTTATGCAGTTCAACACCCCAACCACGTTCAAAAAGGGAGAGTTTTTTTGCCTTTGCCATCGGAACGTGTGACTACCGGACAGAAAATGACAATGAATCCACATCTTTGCACAGATTTGGCCTTTTAAAGGCATGTGGTCCTAAAATCTTGATCAGCTGTAAAACAGCCTGTTTCAATTTAATCGTTATTTTCAATTAATTGAATGCTCAAAAAATGTTTTGTCTCACTCCCATTTCTTCTTGTTGCATGTTGAAGCTCTACATGGAAACTTAAGATCCAACCATGCAAAATATGATTTTTTGCCATTTTTCAAGTGGTCTTAAACTTTTGATCAGGACTGTATGAGAGTGCTGTTCGTGTGACCGATCTCGCTAATATGTACAGCATGTCGAAATCCACCATCTCGACAATTTTACAAAGAAAAGATTTGCATTAGGAGGCTCCTTCTAAACAATAACCACCTTCCGTTTCATTCTCCTCCTCCTCCCTTCCTGCAGCCCAAACATGTCAAATTAAATGGTGAGTACAGTATGAAATTGTTGTTTCTAGAATAGAATAGAATGCCTTTTATTGTCACTATACACATCTACAATGAGATTAAAAGCAGCTCCTTCAGTGCAGAAAAAAGTTCTGTATAAGGCTTGTATGGTTGTTTTTTTAGCCTTAGCATAACGCCGGATCTGTGGCCCCACTTCTGCTTTCTTTCTTTCCTCCATCGTCTCCTAGACCCGACAACAATCCACGAAGAGCCCGCTGGTCTCGCTATGTTTGGGATGTTGTGCGTGTGATGAAAAACACTCAAAACAGATGTCTGGCTCTGGACACCGATGTCTATAAGGTTCTTACGGGTGTAGCGGATGTTCGCCGAACCGATCGTGCACAAACAAGGAAAAAAAAAAAAGTACAAAAACAACAAAAAAGTGTACTTAAAAGGAGAGCCCTGAGCCGCTGCGCGCCGCCATGCTCCTAGCTTAATCTAGCCTACTTCTGGTAGGCTAGGCACTTTTTATAACTTTTTGGTTAGTACATTAGAAAAATTATTGGTGTTTTGGTAAATTATGCACATTATACAACCCTTTTTTATTATGAAAAGGTTAAGTAAGTGTTGTAGTGGGAGGTTCGGAACATATTATGGGTTAGCCTTCACGAACGAATTAAGTTCTTAAGTCAAGGGTCCACTGTATTGCGTATTTAAGTTAGTCAAATTTATAACGAGTCTCCGGAAATCCACCCGCTGATGTACTGTATTTGCGTATATAGTTTCAACACAAAGGCTTCATTTTACCAAACTTCTCCGAAATCACTTCCTGGTTTCCATCAAAAATGCCGGCAGTCTCAAATTCTCGCCGATAAACATGATAAATATACCTGAAGAGACACTTTTAAGGAAATTTAGAAAATTTTGCTTGGAGAAGGGGGTCGGCTTAAATACAGGTCATCGGCAAATACATGTAATTTAGTAGGTAGAGAAGGGGGTCGGCTATTATACCGAGTCGGCTTGTATTCCGGGATCTACGGTACTTATCTTGGGCACAAACAACGTACAGTGGAACCTCGTTTCACGACCATAATTCGTTCCAGAACTTTGGTCGTAAACCGAGTTGGTCGTGAACCAAAGCAGTTTCCCCCATAGGATTGTATGTAAATACAATTAATCCGTTCCAGACCGTACAAACTGTATGTAAATATGTAAAAATATGTAAAGATTAAGCACAAATATAGTTAATTACACCATAGAATGCACAGTGTAATAGTAAACTAATGTAAAAACATTGAATAACACTGACACAAAACACCCAGGCTCCCTGATCAGCTACACGAGCTGGCTCGCTCGCGCTCTCTCTCTCTCTCTCTCTCTCTCTGTAGCACACACATCACCAAAGCCCCTCCCTCCCTACCTCAGCTACAGGAGCAGCCTGGCTCACGCGCTCGCTCTCTCTCTCTCTGTAGCGCGCGCGTGCACACACACACCCCCCTATCCCCCCCATCCCTTCCCTGTCAGCTGCCCGTGCTCTCTCACTCTCTCTCTCTCTCTGCGCTTGCTCGCTCGTGCTCTCTAATCTCTCTGTAGCAGGTGCTCGTGCATTTTTTTTTTAAATGAGTTAAGCACAGCAGAAAAAAAACATTGCACAAATCCGAACTGCATTTAAAAACCAACTCACAAGCAACCAAAAAAGTAACATTGCAGGAGATTACGCTATTAAACTTAAAGCCTGATCGCTGTAAACAATGTTTTTAAAATTAGTTTTAAGCACAGCAGAAAAAAACATTGCACAAATCCGAACTGCATTTAAAAAACCAACTCATAAGCAACCAAAAAAGTAACATTGCAGGAGATCACGCTATTAAACTTAAAGCCTGATCGCTGTAAACAATGTTTTTAAAATTAGTTTTAAGCACAGCAGAAAAAAACATTGCACAAATCCGAACTGCATTTAAAAACCAACTCACAAGCAACCAAAAAAGTAACATTGCAACAAATCACACGATGAAGTCCTCCATGTAAACAATTTTTTAATGAGTTTTAAGCACAAGGAAAAAAGCAAACATTTGAAAAAGAGAAAAATAACATTGCAACAAATCACATTATGAACTAAAAAATTAACTTTGAAAAATCCGTAATACAAAAACCACCAAGAAAACTAACCGTGCATGAGACGAGTTCTGGCATGAAGTGTTTTCCTTCAGGTGTTTTCTCTCTTGTGATTTCTTGGGTTTCTGGTGCTTTTAGCTGTTTAGCTGGTGGGAGTGAAAGCCTCATGCAGCCATTCCAAAAAGAAAGTTCTTGTGACCCTCCACATTACTGGCAGTCTAGCTTTGTTTACATTATGCTGCTTGAAAGCACGAGGGTTCTCAGATTGGTAAATGAGTAAACTGGTAAACAGTTTTTCCACCTCTTGTAATTTCTTTCTTTACTTCGATTTCAATTTTCTTCAAAACTTTCTTCTGACAACTCTTCACTTGCTTAGAAGCCATAGTTAACTGCAAAAGCACACGAAATACTGTAGAGCACAAAGAGAGTGCACGTCTTATTGAAAACAATGAACAAGGAGTGGCTTTGCTTAAATGAAAAAGCCAGGCAGCTCTCTTTCTCTCTCAGCCTGCCTGCGGTGAGGGGGATGGTGCGCTTGCACTACAGCCTACAGATAGGCAGGCAAACACGTGCAGCAATCTCCTCCTCCCCCTCCCCAGCAGGCACGTGCTCGCTCGCTCTTGCTCTCTGTCTCTCAGCTCAGGCAGGCAAGGGAAACTGGCTTGTTCGGCAAACACGTGCAGCAATCTCCTCCTCTCTCTCTCTCTGTGCTCAGGTAGGCAAGGGAAACTGACTTGTTCCTATACCGAGTGTGTGGTTGTGAACCGAGGCAAAAGTTTAGCGAGCTTTTTGGTTGTGAACCGAGGTTCCACTGTACAATGAATTAGATATATCTCGGACCTTAATATTACTTTTGGTCTCCAAGAATATACTGAAACATACAAAGGCTGAACACCCTTGGCTATAGGCCATTTATCAACCAATAAATGTCTGTCTTTATACACTGTTCGCTATTGGATAGAGCTGTCGTCCTCAGCCCAATAAAACCCTGCAATTCTCCAGGGGCCTCCTGTATAAACGGTGTGTACACACAGAAATGTTGCATAAGAACGTTTCCACGTTCAAATCGCGATGTGTAAAACCTACACTTAGCGTAAAGCCACACACTTTTCCACGGTACCTCATACCCTGTCGTACGCAAGTTCGCCGCTCGGTTTTGCAGACTGGTGGCACCCAGCGTCAAAGCAGTGCTACTGTTCCTGTGTGGTTACCCTTTATTTTTTAGAACCACATTCCTAACGTGGCTTTATGAATACATTGAAACTAACCGCATATTGTTTGTTAGTGTAATGCATCTGATTGTAATTAACCTGTAATAATATAATGGTCCAGGGAATAGCCATATATTCCAAATACCATAACTGTTTTAGCGTTGTAACTCTCACTGCACCTTTTTGTTTTCTTCTTTCAGCTGCTCCCGTTAAGGGTTGCCACAACGGATCATTTTTTCCATATTACTCTCGGAGTATTTATCTCACTGTATCTGAGTGGGGAATCGCAGCAACAGCTGTTGGGAAAGAGAATTATCGGTATATAGCATCAAGCCCACTCTGCCTCAGCCATGGCAAAACTTTTCAAAGCCTTTCCTGTACGGTCCTTGCGGTTCAGACACAGTTTCATCCCAAGAACTATAAACGCACTCAGTCAAGTGCTCCTTGTAGAACTGTTTGTACTTAGAAGTACAATTACCCCACTATAAACTTGCACTACAGTTATAATATTGCACAACCTGCGCCACTTTATAAAGCACGTATTTACATATGATGACGATATCATTTTTAAGATGAAATGCAGCAAAATATGTTGATTATATTATACAGATACAACTTTAACTTCATTTAAATAATCTGTATTGTTAATAATTAAACATATGAGGACACGGTGCCGCAGCACTAGCGAGTTCACGGATTGTTCCTGCTTTGCGTTGTATATTTGCTGACGATGGCGCGACACTGGAAGGATAGACGGATAGAATAATTAAACACGTACTATGAAGATATTTCAATGTTCCTTAAATGTTTTGAAGAATTGTCGTAAGCTTACAGATGGTTTAACGTCTATTACAGAGCTGATTGTGTGGCGGTTGGGTATTTGGAGAAAGAAAAGTAAGGACAGGAATTGGAGGATAGTATGTTTGAAAGAGACAGTACTGCTACAATAATTTCATCGAAGGTCGCACACAATCACGCATTGTGTTCCTCTGTTTAATAACATGCTTTAACTCCTATCATCATGAAAAAGATATCACGTATACATCTCAGTATTTTAATTATTCAGGGAGCTGTAATATTACGAATGTAATGGATTCTGTGTCCTGTCAGAGGAAGAGAGAGAACAGAAGCACGTAGTGATTCACACACACAGAGCACATTGAAGATCAAATACAAAACAAAGCATTTAACAGGCTACTTTAGTTACGATGGGATTTGAGAAACTAGTAAATTAAACAATTTTAAGATGAAGTTTATGTTCTAATCTAATGACAAAATAAACTACGAGATTAAAGTGGATATTTTGAGATTGAAGTTAACATTTTGTGCTTTTTTCCTACTCTGTGCCTTTTTTTTCTCACTGTACCCTAATAAGCTTCCGTATGACACTCAGACGGTGGGCTACGTCTCGCCTTTTCACGGTGACTTTGATATGTGGCAACTTCTTTTTATGTCGGGCACTGTGCGACTTTGTGAACTTGAGTTTGTTTCTCCAGCACGCTGTGTCACTCGATCAACTTCCTTTTGTTGATTATGCCACTGTATAAACCAACAAATAGTACATTTTTCTTTGCCTCCACTTGGTATTCACTGAAATTCTTATTTTCCCTCTTGCTTTTGCCATTGCCTTTTCACAGAACGGGGAGCTTAAGGTCTATTTATATTAATTTGCATATTCAAAGAGGCGTAATTCTGGGAGGAGACGGGGCGGGACAGAAGGCGCATGCACGTGTGTTAGTTTTCACGCTGATCGGGATTTATGGAGCAGAAAAACGCAGAAGTTGGAGTACGCACAGATTCCTGCATCTGGAATTTTCTGTGTGTAAGCACATTTCGGCTTTTGTGCTTACGTCATGTTATAGTGCGAATTCTACGCATGCCGTTCTGCATGAGGCCCCAGGTGCTCTAAATATTTACCTTATTACTTCAGTCACTTTCGATATAAAGACAAAGTATAGAAAGTTAAAATAAATGTGGTATTTATTAAAACGCAATAATTCCAGTAGTTAAAAGCATAAAAGAAAATATAGATAGTAGGGGTGCCATGATTAATTGATGTAATCGACTTAAAAAAATAATCAAATCGTATTTTCTTAATTGACTAATTGTTCCTCCCAAACCTCAACACACACACACACGCATGTTGTGTGCCAGCATGATATGTCTCTCTGTAATGTTTTAGTAAACTAGTCATGGTGGATGCTGCACCACATTCAGCGGAAGAAGTTTCCTCCAAACATCTGGCAACGCTGAAATTCTCTTCTTTGTGGTAGTATTTCACACAAAAATCTTTGAAGATGATTGGTCATTATGTAAAAAACAGGTGGTTCTCATGGCAGCACCAGTTCAATGAAGGAAAAGGAAAACTGGCAGGAACTTTTAAGGCTGGGCGATATATTGAGTTTTTAAAAAAATCAACATGTCTCATACGAGATATAGGATGAGACAAACTTTATAGGATGGAAAACTGTACTTGTACAGGTGCCAGTTCTCCTTTCTCTTCTCCGTGTTTATCTCTCGCACAACATCACCCAGCCCCCACCGCTTCACTCGGTAAGTCTTGCAGGCATCGACAGGATGGAGACAATAAAGACACGAAGGAAGCTATTGAAGTAGAGCTGGTTGGTTAAAAGGAAAACAATGGCTCAATTATTTGGAGATGGTTTGGGTTCAAAGTGTCAGGTGAGCAGCAGAATGTATTCTGTAGAAAATGCAGAAGACAAGTCCCAACAAAAGCTTTGAGCACTACTAATCTTTTCCAACAATTAATACAGTGCCATAAAGTGCAGTACAAAGCACACAAAGGATTAGTTTCTCACATAAATAACATAAAACGTTTGTTGCTACTTGCATTGTGCTGTTGCTGCATGTTATTGATCTTGCACTATCAGGGCATGTCAGCTGGGGATTGATCAGCTGATGCCTGTACTTCACTTTCATTTTAGATCTCGGTCTCCAGATTTGCACCAAATCATAATCCAACAAGTCAGAGTCCAATTCAAAATGATAAACTATACGCATAATGTCATCCACTGAGAATTTTGCTTTGCACATTTGCTTTACTCTTGCCTGATGTTGATGCCATTCCAGACATTGTTTACTCTATGCTACTCGCACACATGCAGGGATTAGACATTAAGGCAATGAGTCTAACAGTCTTCCAAGCAAAGAGGGTCTACCTATAATGTCTGAGTTTTATCGACATTTGCAGCTTTTTTTCTCCCCCTGCCCGCCCTAAAAGAGTTTAAGCAAAAAGTTTTATAGAACCACTTACAGAGCTAAATATGCCTGTTGACCACAAGATAATCTATTTGAAATGTTTAGGCTTATACAGCTACTACTTATGAAACTGAAACTTTGTTGCATAAATTATCTGCCCTATTGGAGTCTGTGTTGGACTGAGGATTGTGACATTGAAAGCCCCATCTGAGAAGGGACATGAATGGGAGTGTGCGCTGCATACAGCTTGATGTGCAGTGGGTAATGCCTCGGCACCACGCAACTCCCTGTGAAGCTGTGTGAAGGTTTTTATGGCAGCAGGAGTGCCAGTTTTGCCACCAGCCCCCAAGTTTTCCTTGCAAGTTGGGGGACCGCTTACAGGGCTGGATGCAGTTGAACATCATACCCAGGACTAAGCAATTGCTCAAGTACCCAAAGAAGTGTTCCGTTGATTCAAACCAGCGACATCCAGAGCAACCACTCTGCTTCAGAAAAAACAGGGATTTCTCATGTATACCTACAGCTGTATATTGATAAAAGTGCCTCTGTGACATTTGAGACATATGGCTTTGACTCAGAACTGTCTTTTTGTTATTTTATAGGAAGAAAAAATATCGAAATATATATTGTACATTGCCAGTCATATCGAAATATGATTTTTGGTCCATATCGCCCAGCCCTTGGAACTGTCATGAAAACTGGCCACCAAAAGCAGTCAAACCTTACTTAAGGATGTATGTAGAATGCATTAACACACACACCATCCCAATTAATGCCCAACTGCTTTTCTACAACTGAAAGTTATTTAAATTATTATATGGTTAAAAAGTAGTATGTATTTTTGTGTCATTATCACTTTTAAAGTAGATACGAAATGCAATATTGAAGCACCCAGTTTTTAAAAGTATTCACCCCTTTAACATTTAGAGTTTTCAAAAAATATCACCTCTTATCATCTTTAGACTTTGATCAGTCCATTTATGATGATCAGTTTGTATGTACTAAACCATTTATATTAGTACCACTGTTTTTGTAAGTTGAAATGCATCTCTGTCTTTAAGATTGTTGGTCATTGAGTACTGTACATAGCAGTATGAAATAAGAAATTTTCCAAAAACCGATGGAACAGACACGTCAGGTGAGAGATACAAATTTGGCTTCAATAGCACTGAGAAATTCATAAAGGGCTGTTAAATATTATCGAGCCATAGATGGAACATAAAATCAATCAGAATTGTGAAGGGAAAAGTGAATTTCCAAAGCCCAGCAGCTTCACTAGAAGACTGGTCAAAAAATCATTCAAGAGGGCAAAAGCAACTTTTAAGCAGGAACCAACTGATAATATTAAGTGTTGATATATCAGTCTGATATTGGGTGTCTAGCTGTGTGATGGTATCAGTGGAAACTCCACCCATGAAAGTATTTTGAACTTCTTCCAAGCAAAGTACATTTTATTAGGTCATGTACTAAATAATTACAGGGGCTTCAAAATGCTAAATTTCACCTGCATTAATCATTTTTCTGGACTGACAATAATAATGCCTGATGTATACAGGAAGGGTGGTTTGGTTAAGAGTTTGAAGTAAACCCTTGAAGTTGTGCATTCAATCCCTGTTTCTGACAGTATGTGACCATGAGCAAGATACTTTAGCTGCCTGTCCTCTAGCTGGACAAACAAAGCAAAAGCAGCCAATCTCAAATGTTGTTTTGCCTTGCATAAAGTTATCAGCCAAATAAGTAAATGTAATTCAGTAAGGCAGATTTTTACAGAAGATGCATATAATTTATTTCTTACTGTTTGTGCACAATGTGCATGTTAAAATGATATTTTCCACAAATTTATACTTTTCACATTGTCTTCACAGCCTGCAAAAATGGCCAGTGCACAGCCTACTTCAGATTTTCACTCCCTAAATAAGCTGGTCTTTGTCTGAAAGGTCAGATGTTATCTAGTTTTAAAAAAGAGAAGATTTTATCTTTCAAATGCTTATATGTATGTCTGTGCATGTGAGACACATCTGTAAGTGATGCGAGTTCAAAGAGATCAAAGAGACATACAGTTCAAAATCCCCAGTCTAGCTCTACCTCAGTCGCAGGTCATGGATCCTCCAAAAGAATGTCTTAGAACACACAGCTAAAAGCACCCAAGAATGCCTGAGTGTCACACATTCACAAAAGGCATGCCCATGAAAAATGCTTTTTCATTTTAACACATTTTCTATAATAGTAGGAGGTTTGAACATGGTGGTTTGCATTGTTAAGTAAAATTTTTGAAAGATAGGAACTGTGAGAAAGGGGCAGTTAGGGGAAATAGTTATTACCTAAAGGTAGTAGCAGATTTACAGTAAGTCTCGGAACATGTTCTAAATGGATGACACATCACATTTAAGTTGCTAATATCTCACTACCCCTTAGTCACTGGAAGTGTCACTTTAAGTGACTTGCAGTTAATGACTAAGATTGTTTGAGTTCTCCCACTGATTATATGTCACATATTCAGCATGAGGTAAGGGTCATTTTGACAGCCATTTGGTATAAAAACACAGTAATTATACGAGGTGTGACAGAAAAGTAATGAGACTGGCAACACTTCAAGCGATCTGGCAACGCTGCGCTGTTGTCCTTGATAGAGCACGTGTATCAGTACCCTCCCATAGCTCAGTGCGAGTTTCAACTCCTTCCGTTAACTACGTGATTTTTGTGACTGCTATTAGTGAAGTTGTGTTTTTGGTTGTGCGTCACGCAAAATGGAACAGCGGAATTTGGAGCAACGTTGTGCCATTAAATTTTGTGTTAAGCTTGGAGAATCGGCAAGTGTGATGTTTGAAAAGTTATCATTTTTGGAAGGCAGAAAACACGTTGAAGATGAACACCGTTCAACGAGGCCTTCAACTTCGAAAACCAATGAAAACATCGAACGTGTGAACACTCTTGTGAGATCAGACCGTCGTTTAACATTAAGAATGTTGAGTGAACAATGAAAGGCTCAGAAAAAGGGTCATTCGCGTGAGACCAGACATTGCAGACAAATGGATGCTCCATCATGACAACGCCTCATGTCACACTGCCCTCTCCATAACAGAATTTTTGACCTCAAAAGGCATTCCTGTGGTTCCCCAGCCCCCTTATTCACCTGACCTCAGTCCGTGTGCTTTTTCCTTTTTCCTAAACTGAAAAATGTCCTCAAAGGACGTCATTTCGGGACTTTAGAAAACATCCAAAAGAGTGTAATGGACATGCTGAAGACCATACCGGTTGAAGACTACCAGCGCTGCTACCAACAGTGGGAACAACGTCTCCATTGGTGTGTAGCTGCCCAAGGGAACTACTTTGAAGGGGATAACATTGATGTTTGAAAAAAATAAAAACTTTGGTAAATAAAAAATCAGTCTCATTACTTTTCTGCCACACCTCGTAACAGGAGTAAACATAAACCCTAGACAAATGTTTTGTATTATACCTCCTTAGGAATATTCAAAGTAATTTCTGCAGTTTACTTCATTGTTGGATTCCGCAGTGTCTTTATACATACCCTTATCCTTCAAACACGTAATCAAGATTTCAAACGTAAAGGAAGCACTGCCAATTGTCAATTAGCATTGCTATTTCACATTTTATGTTTAATCTTGCAAGTACAGGTCAGGATTATATTGCAAAATATTTTAAGTTATGATCATGAAGATAATCATTTTAAAAAGCAGAAGTTCATCTTTTTGCTGCATTTTAGAATTGGCAGTGGCTTGTCTTACCATAGTTACAGTATTTATACAAAAATGTGATTAGCAAGTATTGCTGTCAACAAAAAATTAACCAAACCATTATGCACTCAGACCTTTTTTACTTCAATGATTGAGCTATTCTCCCAGACTAGCAATCAGTAGGAGGAATCCATAGTGGTGATGCTTTTCTAAAACCTTCCTAAATAGAAATTTCCATTGGAACCTTTATGTCATGTGTGCTGAAAAAAGTCATACTATTCTTAAACAAACCAGGTTATAAGGTATTAAGCACATTTATTTCATAAAATGGCATACAAATTTGTTGTTTTGTTAGTTTTAATAGAGTTTCATTAAAGTTTATTCATGGAAAGTTTACCATTAGACTTTCCTTGTAATACATTGATGCATGTTTGTATGATGCAAGTTTAACCACATTTTACTTTGATACTTGCCATGGCTTCCCAATTTCACATCATCTTTGATTTGTAGTGTAGCTATAGTCAGGCCTGACCTCACAAAAATCACTACCTTTTGCCTTCTTAAGGAATGGCATCTTATCAATAAATCTAATATTCTCATTACCAATATTTAACTGGTGGTTTTGACTCTTAACATATTTTCTTAGAAGGTGTGCTAGGCAAGAAGTGTATTGTAGAATTAACAGACAGCATAAGTGATGAAGCATAATTGCTAATTAAAATAAAAAGAACCTGTTTTAGTGAGCAGTATGCATTGTTTGTTGTAATTTAGGGAGACAAATACCAAGATAAGTTTCCTCTGTAATCTGCCCATTTTGGTGGTTTTCCTGTCCAGTCCTTAAGAGATGATTTAATGTAGTTAAAGGATGGGGTCAGTAAATTTCACTCTAAATACAGAATTGAGTGAGTGCATTTTTTTTTAATTTTGTTGCTTGTGTTGTTTAGAGGAGACTCTTTGTCACTGTACCTTACCTGCAAAATGTTCAATGAAGAGCACAGATATGTTGAAATAAATGCCATCTGCTTGTTTAGCAGTTGTAAACATGTTGCCTTTAAGTTGCTTCAAAGCAGTTAATGATTTGAAGGCCATCTATGTATAATTAACCTGTATTGTATGTTTCTTGCTGCCATTTTTTTTTTTTTTAAGCAACTTCAACTATCCTTAAGTCATATTCTCTGCATTGTAGCTATGTCATGTATTGCAAGTATTATGCATATATGGAAAATTTACAGGTAACATTTAAATAAGTGGAGCAATAAGAAGGCCAACCAAAAATATTTTGATTTAAACATCCTTAAAATAAAAATCTTAATGACAGTTTCTCACTACTCACGTTCAGCAAGATAACTTTTTGTATGCATGTCCATTCATGGCTCTTTCTAATCATGCTGTATTACAAAACAATATCCCTATACTGTGCCCATGAACCCATGCTCCCCAAGATAGATCATCCATTTTACATATAGCTTGATGTGATCACTCTCACTTGTTGTTTAGAATGCAAGCAAAACTTGCCATTGGATCATTGTTAGATTTGTAGCAATATGTAATCTCTCAAGTATATCTCAGGATGGTTGGTTTTATTACTATCTGATGCAGAGAGAGAAACCTCCTGAGGTGCAGCACCATTCATAAAACCAAGATGGAAAACTAATAGATTTGCAAGTTAAATTTTTACTAGACTTCTGATGTTCAAAAATCTTATTAATTCATCAATCTATTATATATATATATTTTATTTTATATATTCTGTATCTGTCTCGAATCAAAATCTAGAGGGTACACCCCAGAGAAGTTTCATAATCAGCTTCTTGAAGTGAATGGTTAATTAGATTTTGATATCCTCTATTAATTCCAGTGGTGAAATGAACTTACTTTTTGAAAACTTAATAAAATTTCAGTTAGTCAGTTTATGGAGTGATTGGTATCGGTTAATTTCGGTAAGTTTACTCACTCAAAAACATTCTCTGCTTTTTTTTTTATTTCTGTATCCCAGCAACAGTGACTCATGCACTAAAAATTGATTTATTTCTTTTTTTTTTTTTTTTTTTAACGCCCACCCCTGTGTTTGGTTTACTGGATAAACAATTTAAAGAGATTATTTTCTTGGGAATTGCTACATATGCATTATTTTCACTTTTACTTTAAAACATTTGTAAAAACAATATTTGTCCTTTATTTCCTGGCCTTGGGCATGGATAAATCTTTCTTGCGGGACGTATAACGCTGCTTGCGTTGTGAAGTTTTGGGGGTGGGGGGTGCTGAACGCACGCTAAGGGAGATGCAGTCAATTACCTGCTGTTTTGCTACTGGCGAGCTGTGTGTTCTGCTTTTCGTGCTTTGCTTCGATCATTTAAAAGCCTGTACAGCAGCTGTCCTTTTGCCACTTCGCATCTCTGCCGCTTGCGTTGTGAAGGGGGGCGGGGTTTGGAGCTGTACGCACGCTAAGGAGATGCGCTCGGATCATCTGCTGGCTGGCTTGCTGCTGCTGGTGAGCTGCATGTTCTGCTTGTTGCTTGTCATTGTTTTAAGAGCTGGGAGCACCCGAACTTTGTCTGCCAAAAGCATTCCAACAACTGCTAGGTAAGATGTCAGTGAAGTTGTTTTAGATTGTTTGTAAGTAGGGCGTAACATGCAAAAATCACTGTCTCACGGGTTTTGCTTCCCAAGGTTGTAATGTCTAGTCTCGTGTGTCAGTGTCTCTCCGAGATGATCAGGTCTCTTTAACTTTGCTCAACCTCCCCGGAGGCGCGCTACTCTCCTGCCACTTGGTGTCTCTCTTACTTGCGTTGTGAAGGGGGTGAGCTGAACACACGCTAAGGTGTTGCATACGGATCAGCTGCTGGCTTTGTTCTCCTGCAGCCAGGGTGTGTGTTCTGCTGGTTGTGCTGCGCGTCGATCATTTAAAAGCCTGTACAGCAGCTGTCCTTCTGTCTCACGTGACATTAAAGTGTGTCTTGCGGGACGTCAAATTGTCTCCCGAGAAGAGCACATCTCGTCTCCCTGGTCTCCCTTCCAAGATTTTTTTTTTTTTTTTTTTTTTTTTTAATAATAGATAATTGTATTTGTGCCTGACGCATATGAAACGGTGACATGCCGATGGCTTGCCTTTTCCAAGAAATTGAGGGTTTTATTAAAAATGCAATGCAGTGTAATCCGTTAAGGTCAGATATGTGAGCAAAATACAATGGAACTCGTATGTGCTTTTTTCACCATGCAACCACTTTACATGCATATTGTACCATAGGCTTTGCAAAATAACACAGTTTTAATAGGTGAAAAGTAGGATCCGTTGAGCATGCATCTGTCTAAGCCATGGCAAAATTTAACTACTGGTGAAACAATTGCAAAGCATAACTAGAATAATAAGCAGAATATGCCTTGGGGAAGGGGGAATTTTCCCTTACTGCAATAAATTAGTACCAAGGTTCTGTGAAACTTTTATTTTCAGTTGCTGTTGTCGGAAGCATGCCTCAGAATCATGAAAGGCATGCTTTCTTAAATCAGATTCTTTGCTTCTTCAAAGAGGATGTATTCAGTTAAGTTTTAAGGTTGGTACCCATTATCTCCATTATAAAATACAAGAGTGGGACAGTTTTTTATCTTGATATAATATGCTTCCCTATAGAACACAATTTAATGTGGCAAACTAATATATTTCATGAATGGGTAGGAATAACTTTGATTTGAAAAATACTAAACTTATCCTTTTTAATTATTTAATTTTGTTGTCATATTTGACTTGAACTGCATCTGCTGGTATTGAATGTATATGTTGAAAACCCTACTCCAGTTAAACTAAAATTCACTTGCATAACTAGCTCTGATGCATGTGATTTTTTTTTTTCTGTCCAATAATTAATGCTACTGTGTTTTGTTTTATAGGAACTGCTTCAACCAGTACTACAAATACTGGCTTAAGTTTAGGATTTAACAAACCAGCTGCATCAGCAACCCCATTTAGTTTGCCAGTTTCTTCATCTTCTGGTGGAGGTCTTTCTCTTGTTTCAACACTGACATCTTCTGCGCCTTCAGCAGGTAACTGTTGAAGTAATAATATAAATGTAAACCAGGCAATTGACCATTTATGCTTCAGTGAAATGTTTATGCATTTTTCACTTTAAAAATCCTTTTAAAATCCCCAAAGTCAGAAGTTCTTATTAGACATTTAAAGTAAAGGCTGAATTTGTATCTTTATTTTTTCATATAAATTATAATCTTTCTATATTGTAATTACCATAGTTTACCAATGGAATCTGTTTACATAGCAAGCAATCTGACATTTCTTTTTTTTTTGTCTTATTAAAGAATTTAGTGGATTAGGTAAACTGTTATCCCAGGGGGAAATTTGCTTGTAGCATTTTCAAAACATGTATATTTAACGACCGCTTTAATTGTAAGAGTTTTGTGCAATATAGTATGACAGTGTGTATAACATTGTATAAGAGAACATTTATATTGTCAGATAAAATGCCATTAACATCATATTAAAAAGTTCTTTCTTTGAAAGTACTGTCACCCCTTCACATTTCCAAGCGTTAGGGATGGATGACCACATTTAATTGTTCATGTCCATCTTGTGAACAACTGAAACCATGAATGTCAAATTCACGTATCTGGATGTGCAGCTGTATTTTTCCAGTGTTCCATAAGAAAGTACATTTCTCTATTAACTTGTCTGTATACTTGTGCATTATGTGATGCTTTAATGATGACATTTCCTATTTTGAGCCTCTTGTTTATACATGTGCATTTTCATGAATTTAATTAGCACAATGCCTCTTAATTTTGATTGCAGCTACATCTGGGTTTTCATTTAACCTAGGGGGCACACCTACCACATCTTCAGCACCATCTGCTGGACTGTCTTTGGGATCTACAGGTTTAGGCAGTAGTCTTTTTGCAGCCCCTTTTGCTTCAGGTAGAGTACACAGTTCTACTTTTGTGACCCTGTATTTGTTACTTATTTTTATACATCTTTTACACTGACCAGCTCAATTAGACCATTTATAAAGCATTGCAAATGCCATATAGATGGTTTTACAGTTTTCTAATAATTTTGAAAGCTGTATTACTAAATCCAAACAATTCTGGTTTTCAGAACCCTACAATGATTTGCATTGCTTTTTTAATACCACTGTTAACTTTTGTGACACCTGAGATCCTATTACCACAATGCATCTTTATATAAATCTTTGGTAGACATGCACTGAATTTGCTCATTCTGTTGTACTTTTGTGGTATTATCTTTTTCTCATTGCAGGAAATAGGTACAGCATTCAAAGAAAAGAAAACATTGACAACTATTATTATCCATAGAGATTGATTTATTATGCCTAAAGGTTGTTTTCAGCCAGTGGCTTTCAAATTAAAGGGAAAAACTGGTTTATTTAACTATCAGCAAATCTTTGAAGGCCATCTCTCATTTGAACACTCTGGTTCCTCGCATTACGTTAAGAACACGGTTATATATTTTGTTTGAATACTTTGCATTTTTGGTAGACATGGTATGTTATATGAAAGGAGTGGTGGGTTAAAATATTAAAACAGAGTTTAACAAATTGTGAAGAATAAATGTTCTGTTTTTTTTTTGTTTTTTTTTTTTACTTTTTTGAAAAAGTGAAATGTGCAAAGAAATGCAATTCATTATGCAGAGTCTATTTAAGGTGGAGCAGAGCATATTCAAATTAAATGGAAAAATAATTGTGTACATTTTCTGTAATATCTGGTAAAGTACATTACCTACATTTTGATACTCATTTGTGACAGCTGCTTTTGTATTTTATTGCTTATTTTTATTTCTTTTTGCGTTTAGGACAGGGACAAAATACTCTTGGATTAGGCCTATCTTCTATAGGTACTACAACTGCCTCTTCAGTCAGCGAAGGACTTGGTGGAGTTGATTTTAGCAGTTCATCAGATAAAAAAAGTAAGATCCTCCACATTTTATTTAATTCACAGCTTTAAAGAAAGGGCACAGTGCTAACAATTATTTGTTGAATATCACATTTTCCCAATGTATTCAGGTCTCTCTCTTTCTCATACACACACACACAAACTGGAATATTCTGGGTTAACCATCACTGAAATTCAATCTAAATTGCTTGTTTGCTTAACAAATGGAAAGGATTCCATGTTTTCCTTACCTTCCTTTGCAGATTGATATGCAAACATTACATTTACGTCAAGTCTAATGAAGCATACACTTTAAGAATCAGTAATTTATTGATGAGTGCAAGGATTATAGAAATATATCTATATATGTTGATAAAAATAGCCAAAGCAAATACAATATGCTTATCTATAGCAGATTATTGATGCATATTTAAGTGTTGCATGATATCTCTAGTCCAGGTGTTCTAAATCCTATTCTCTTGGCATGCAACCTCTAGGAATTGAAATCTTCTGAAGTACCACAATTATTACGTACTGAACTCTTTAGTAGGTGATGTTTCTTTAAACGCACCCCAACATTCCATTAACAAGGAATGTAACAAATCATTACAGATATTTTGGTTTTGTTTAATTTTTGCTGTTTTGGTTTTTAGTTTAAGAACAATGGTGTGAGTTGGTATGTAATAAGGTCAAATTGTCCATGCTTTCAATGTATTAAAAAACAATCTAGTTGCATATCATTTCAGGCCAAAAGAAATAATTAAAAAAAAGGCTTGGGTTAAAAAAAAAATGTAACAGAACTCAGTTGCTTCAATTGTGAAGGCTGAGCTTGCTTTCATGACAGTGTAGTTCTACTTCTAATTTTGCCCTGTTACTCTTTGTTTTTAAGAAATTATGAAGGTTACTGAACAATGGTAATACTAGCTGAAATAGTAGCTTTCTGATGTTAATATGAATAAACCCTACAATTAAATGTTTGTGTTCCTATTAATATTTAACATTGTATATATAACATATATATTCTTCTGCATTAGCCAAACAATTTTAAAACTTTTTTAAAAATGACGGTAAACGAGTTTGGCAAAATTATGAACATTGTAACGTTAACGAATCAGGTCATAGAGAGTGTGAGAGATACTGAATAGACTGCTTGAAGGAGAGGGATATTGATCCCAGTATATACCATCTAGAAGAGGTGGAGCAAGAGAGAAGCTGTTGCCTCAGACACTGAACTGTCACAGTTGAGGAACACACAAGAGAACAGGGTTGGGTGGGTTAGACAGGAGATGGAGTAAGAGATGGAGCAGAGGAAGTGAAATGTAACTAAACATGTAGACACGCGATGGCCACAAGTACCCAGTGCTCCTTTTTAAGGCCCAATTTTCCCCACAACTTTTCAACATTTAGGGGGAAAAAAATTAAGACACTTTAAGGTGTGTTTATTTAGATAGAGCAATTTAAAGACTATCATTAATACTTGAATTGATTTTTTACTTTGTACTAGGACTATTAGTTTAAAAACCATTGATCTATTTTTCTTGCACAGTAACAAAAATGAGAAAGACAGGTCTGCAGGGTTCCCACGCGTCCTGGAAAACCTGAAAATTTTGAAGGTTCTTTTCCAGTCATTGAAATGACCTGGAAACTGATCGAAATGGCCAAATGTCCTGGAATTTTATTTCTGTTTTCGCTTTTTAATTTTTCTGTTTGAAACAGCTTGCTGTTCGTAAGTCTAGATATGATGACAGCTGAGCTAGGTTGTGGCCTCTGCTGCGCAATGTCTCCACCTACTGAGACATGTATAGGCAATTATATTTGAGTGTTGACCCTCGTTGCTCTAGCTTGTCAGTAGCTGACAGGAGAACAACAGAACATCAGTTCATCACTTGAAATTTCTGCTGAGTGCATGACTGTAAGTATGACCACAGTGCATATGGTGCAACTGACAGTTGTGTTACTTCATACCGTCTGATGTGGACCCAGGTCGCATATTAAACATGTCAAGTAAATTGGCGATGCTAATTTCTGTTAGCCTGTTAATGGCAATTCCCATTAGGTGTTAGCATAGTGCTAATTGTCTAATGACGGCAATCAGAATCAGAATACTTTATTGATCCCGGAGGAAATTGCTTAATCAATCTAAAATCATTTTGTAGGCCTATGTGGTCCCACTGTTAAGCAAATAAATTCAGTGAACCAAACCTAAAACGGCACGAACACGATAACAGTCTTAAAAAGAATTAGACTAAGAGCTACTGCTTTCATTTAAAACAAATAGGGCTTAGGCTACTTGAAGCCTACATCTAAATGCCTGTTCTTGTGTGTTTGTGTAGGTTCGTGTGATATCCTTGCATCTGAGCAATCGCCACACAATAAATATTACTTGGCTTGTGCCGTTTATTTGCACAACTGAACACGCTTAACAGCTCCTGTCTCAACTTCTTATTCTAGCTTGCTTCCATTATTCCACAGAACGTTAGCTCCCTCTAGAAGAATTATATGGGTATGCTTTCACATTAAGTTTACCAAAATTAGCCTACAGAAAATCTGTACTGGATCAGTATTTCTATTTAGCCTACATTTTTGTACATTACTGTATTTAATGTTTTTGACACTAATAGGCAGTGTTGCAGGAAAAATAGTAGCCTATAATGGTTAATTTAGAGAATGTATTTCTAATTACAGAAGTGAGGGAAAGCAGAATCATGTCAAGGAGGTGTACGTTTGAGGAATGGAAGATAAATCCTGAGTTCAGGGACTGGATAGGACATGTGACAGATAATGTACATCGGGCATACTGCAAGAAAGCTTTTGATGTAGGCAACATGGGCATTTCTGCTGTTAAAAGCCATGCCAAAGGACAGGGACACAAGAGGGTCAAGTCAAGGCACAGGACCACGCATGACTGATTTCATCAATCAATCTCCCACCCCCCAAAATTGTGAAGCTAGCAGACAGGCAGCAGAATCAGAGAGTCAAGGAAGCAGCGAGGTCCAGCCATCAACTTCTGTAACTCCACTATAACCTACACTCACAATTGGAGCTCATTTTTCAAGTGAAGCTGTTTTAGAAGCAGAGATCCGCTGGGTGATTAAAGTGGCCCTTTCCAAATATTCTTTCAATCCTGTTCAGATATGGGTTCATTGTTTCACCTGATGTTTCCAGATAGTGAAATTGCCCAAAAATTCTCATGTGGTGCAACAAAAGCAGCGTATCTGATGTGTTTTGGCCTTGCACCATATTTCAGAGACAAGCTAGTGAAAGACATTAGACAGTCCAACTGCTATACCATTTCATTTGATGAATGCCTCAACAAAATAATACAGACCAAGCAGATGGATGTGCTTGTGCGGTACTGGAGTGATAATGAAGAAAAGGTAGTTGTGCATTATCTGGACTTCCAGTTTCTAGGGCACACACAATCAGAGAAGCTTGTTGAGAGCATTAAAGTTTCCCTCTCTCCACTTGATCCAAACAAGCTCCTGCAAATCTCAATGGATGGACCAAGTGTCAACAAAAAAATTTTTAGATTATTTGAAGAAGACAGGTCTAAGGAGGCCCCAGATATTAGAAGCTTGATAAACCTAGGAACCTGTGGTCTTCATACAGTTCATGGAAGCTTCCAACAAGGCGAGAAGGAAAGTGGATGGAAGATAGGTGACAAACTAAGAGCCCTTTGGCAGCTTTTTCATGACACACCAGCCAGACGGGATGACTTTATTGAAATTACCAAAACATCAACATTCCCTCTAAAATTCTGTGCTCACAGGTGGGTGGAGGACTTGCCAGTGGCAGAGAGAGCACTTAAGATGTGGCCACATGTTAAAATATTTGTCCACAATTACAAGAAACTGCCAAAGAGTAAAATGCCAACGTCAACATCATACACTGTGGTCAGAGAGGCTGTTGGTGACCCCCTTTTTGAGGCAAAATTACAGTTTTTTGCCTATGTGGCAAGGCAGCTGAAACCCTTTCTTGAGACTTTCCAGACTGATGCCCCCATGATGCCATTTTTGGCAAAAGACCTTCAGGCCCTTCTGAAGAGTTTGATTTCATGCTTTATGAAGAGGGAGGTACTGGATAACATCAAAACACCTGTCCAAATGCTTAAAATTGATGTACTGGACAAAACGCTCCATTTGCCACTGAAAGAGGTGGATCTTGGCTTTGCCACCAAACAAGCTCTTGAGAAAGCCTTAGAGAAGCTGCTTGAAAAACCGCTGCAGGGTCAACAATTCCGGAGAGAATGTGTAGCCTTCCTGTCCGCAACAGCAAAGAAACTGCTGGACAAATGCCCTTTAAATTATGTAGCAGTAAGGCACATGGCATGCCTAGATCCAGTAACTATGATCAGCGATGAAAGGCGTACCATCTCCATGTTTGAGAAGCTCTTACAGCTGCTTCTTAACGCCAAATGGCATACAGCAGAGGACTCTGACCAAATCCTGAGTGAGTACAAGATGTTCCTCACTGAAATGGTGCAGCACCATAAGGAGGAATTTCAAGGGTATAGAAGTAGCTCCTGTCGGCTGGACACATTCATGGGAAGATTTGCTGGTGACAAAGCAGAGTACGCAATTCTGTGGAAATCAATGAAAGACCTGTTCACATTGTCACATGGGCAAGCAGCGGTCGAAAGAGGGTACTCTGTGAATAAGGACATGCTGGTTACAAATCTGAAAGGAAGGACTCTGATGTCTCTTCGCCTAATCCAAGATTCTTTGACTGGTGGCTCATTTGATGGAGTATTGCCAAAGCCCCTCTTGCAGCATTGCAGAAATGCCAGGATGCGATATGTCCAATACCTTGATGATGAAAAAAAAGAAGAAAAAGGAAACTGAAAATGACAAGCAAAGAGAAGAGCTCCGCTCTGAAATCACAAAAGTGGCAGCAAAGAGACAGAAAATAATCACTAGCATTGAGGCAATGCAAGACGAAGCAGATGCAATGGCAGAGAAGGCTGAGAGAAAACAGGACTTTACACTGCTCACAAAATCTAATGCCTATCGTAAAAGTGTTGCTGAAAAAAAGAAAGAGGTCATCGGTCTGGATGCAGTTTTATCAGACCTCAAGGAGCAACACCAGCATTGTTTCTAAACCTAGGCCTACACCACATGCCTTTTTCATAGGTTACAATACAGTGACTTATAGATTGTTTTTTTTTCCAATATACTGGAGTTCAGGCTCTTATCCTTTGTTCCTAGTATTCTTTCTAGTTTAACCAAGTTTTCAACTCAGGAATTGATGGCAAGGCTATCATGATTTAAAATGGATGTATTTTGCTTCTTTTCCCACAAAGATAAGTTCTTTATTATAATCTTTGTCGTTGACTTATGCAAATTCTACAGCTGCTGTATGTCCACTAAAGCTACCAGTTGAAAGTTAACTCTGACTTTCTTTTGTCGTGTGCCAATTGTTGCATATATTAGTGTTATAGGCATCATACACATGATATAGGCAATAAATTGGCTTTATGCAGTTTTGTTTAATACAAACATTGTACATAAATTTATTTGGTACAAACAATGACATAATATGTAATATGCAAGTAACTTTTACTGAAATTAGATCACTATGGTAGCCTATTTCATGGTGTGATCAACAGCTCTATACTGAACATTATGGAATTGCTCAATATATGTCAGTGTTTGGATAGTTTTCCACAATCCAAGAGGCATTTATTTCTTTAAAAGAGTTTTGCAGTTTAAAACAGTGTGTAACAAAAAGAGGTCAAACAACTCCATTATACATCAGTGCATTTAATTGGTGTTGCCTTTATGTAATTTAGCATATTGGTGACACTAAGTCCCTGCATAATCAAAGAGAAATTAAAATGGTGTTAAGCCTGCGACTAAAGTGTATGACTCTATGACCAGATCCTGTCATGAATTTCCGGAAAAAGCTCCTGGAAATGTCCTGGAAAATGATTTCTTAAGAAGAGTGGGAACCCTGGGTCTGTAGTTGGCAGATTACTAGCTTCTTAGAACTCTTGTTTAACAAACCGCAGATAAAATGCCTTATGATAACAAGCCTTTAATTATGATGTCCAACACTGATTCCAGGAGTAGGCATTGTTGGTCCTGGAGGTCCGCAGTGGCTGCAGGCTTTTATTTTCAACCTAGTTTAATTGCTAATGAAGCACTTATTGCACAATTGACATTTTTTTGCTTCATTTTAGTGGTCTCGCTTGTTAAGGTTCTCCATCTTTACTTATTTCTGTCTTTAACAGCCTTATTCAGTATTTTTAATGATTCCTTACTAGCAATAAGATGTAAGTAACAAAGGAGCCAGCAGTTCTCCGTCTAACTTGTTTCCATTTACACCTGTGTGGATTTAACATGCACTATTTGGTTTAAAAAAAAAAAAAAAAAAAAACTCACATTTTTCTGTTTTAGACTTCAAATCATTTGGTTTCTATCATTGGAAAGGTAAAAATCTACTATATAAGAACATTACATTGCAGACTAACAAGCCATTAAATTAAATATGGTCTGAGATTGGCAAAGATTCATTTCTAATTAAGCAGTTAGGATGGAACAAAAACTTGCAGCCACTGTGGCCCTCCAAGACAACATTGCCTACCCCAGATTAAATTATTAGATTATTAGCACACTGACTTCAATTGAAGAACTTTGCTTGCATTTGAGTGCATTCTTTATCTTTTCTGTGTGGTCCTTTGATAATGCCTGCAGTATGCTGAGATCTTTCTCAGCTTGATGTCTTCTCCAGCCGAATTTAATTTCTGAAACAGATATTGTTGAAGAATTGATCTCAACGATAGTGAATCCGAAACTCTCTTTGTGTTATTGTCTCTAATTCCAGAAGTTCAACTGAGAATAGTTTTCAGGTACAAGTAGAGTACTCTTACAAGAGATTGGATAGATTTACTTGCTTCAAAGTAAATTGATTAACTCCATCCCCACAAAGAGTATGGAGTGATACATGCATCTAATCTTAAGGCATTTGTATGTTCTGGTAATTGGATTAAGGTCCATTCTAGTTACAGGTCCATCTCATGATTATACGTACGAGTCTGTCAATCAGAGTTAGAGTTCAACTTGTGGTTACAAACTGAGGATGACTGTCCTTGTAGGCTCCTTTTTTGGCTATAGGAGTCTCTACAGATGTGTATACAGTACTTTGATTAACACTTCTTTTTGTATGAAACAAATAAAGCAAGCTGGATAGATGTTGGTGCATATGCAAAGTCAGTTCTGTCTGGAATGCAATTGGGGGGAGTTGCAGAATACTTTCTACATTTCTGTGAAGTCTGTTCTTTTCACTAAAGAGGCCTGTTTTGGTCATTAAAGGCCTAACAAAATGGGATAATGCCTACTTTGCCCGTTATCATATTTTAACAGCTTGATCAGACAGTGGTATTTTGTTTAAACAAGATGTCCCAACAATTCCCATAAATTTCAAATATTTCAATTACATTTATTTTTTAACTTGTCAAAAGTCAGATTGATATTGGAAGTTGTCAGTAAGATGTAAAGAAAAAAATGATTAAAGGATTTTTTTTTGTTCCATAATGTAAACCTGTCATTTACTTATAATACACTGGTACATAATAAATATGCTGCATTATATTTATGCCGGAAATATGCATCATGTTTATCTTTTTTTGTATCTCTTTTGTTTGTAGCTGACAAATCCTCTGGAACACGTCCCGAGTAAGTATTATGTTTTTGTTTGTCTGAATTTATAGAATTGGTTTACTTGTACACCTATGGACTAAAAATACTTAAAATGATTTATATAGGTTTTTTATTTTTCTGATATGTATGCAAGACTCTTGTCTAATAATTTGTGTTTCTGAGAGGCAAATGAGAGGTTGACTTTTTTTTTTTCCCCTCCCCAGGGATAGTAAAGCACTAAAGGATGAAAACCTACCACCTCTAATCTGTCAAGATGTGGATAACTTTCAGTAAGCTTTTTAAATACTGACTAGATGCCACAAAGGTTGTAAGAATATTTATAATTACATGCAGGTGGTGATTTCCTGATAATTACTGAAACCTTTGTCACTTTTGAGAGTCTGTTGCAAAATGCATATGGGGAAATGTTTTGGTGTAACCATAAAGAAGAATTTTTTTTGTGATCATATACTTGACTTTTCTTTATTCCTTCAGGAAATTTGTTAAAGAACAGAAGCAGGTTCAAGAAGAAATAAGCCGTATGTCTTCTAAAGCGATGCAGAAAGTTCAGGAAGATATCAAAAGTCTAAAACAGATCTTGTCTGTAGCAGCTAGTGGCATTCAGAGAAACAGCTTGTCCATCGATAAGTTAAAAATTGAAACTGCACAGGTAATTATGTTTAACATACGTAACGTGGTTGGGTTGAATTCGGTTATACCCATGGCTGCAGGATTTTTATACCAGCCTGTTTCACAGTCAGTGTGCTGCTGTTGCTTTTAAATAATCTCATTGTTTTCTGGCCTCGAAATGCTTATGTTTCTGTCACTATTTGATTTTTAATTTACCCTTTATTTGTATCTAAAGGTTGCAAATCCTTAATGCTAAAGGGATGAATTACTTAACTACCACTTTCATTTGCCTGCTAATTTAAAAAAAAAAAACTTTAATAAGCAAAGTAAATATGTCACTGAACTAATTGCTGCTTTTTAGCATGTGATGTCATCAACATTTGAATACAATTAATGGAGTAAACCATATAGAAAAGGGTGAACTAAATACTGTTCAGATTTTTTTTTTGCAGAAGTGCATAGCTTACTAAGCAGTGAGATCAATCGGAAGAAACAAAGATGCACTGATTGTGAAATCAGTTTGGAATTAACAACCATGTTATATATCTTGGTCAACCTTCGCTCCATCATGCCCGGTGTACATATGGTTCACACCACATGTACCCTTGGTAAAGATAAGGAAAAAAGGGTTATAGCAAAATCACTTTTTGGTGAATTACATTAGTCTTACACTGAAAAAATGAAATACAACCTTTAACTGAACTAATTTTATTCTAAGAAAAAAAATACTTCCTCATCAAGAAATATTTTTAACAAAACCACACATGCTACGATTTTTGCCATTTTTGAACCCACCACTGAACTTCAGGAATACCAGCATTTTGCAGCACAAGAGAACAGGATGACAGGTTTCAGTTTTGCTAATGTAGTTAGACAGGGTTTTATAATAACCAGTTAACATTAACACATGATGAATTAAGGATAAGCAAAGTGAGTTTACCATTGGGGTACTGAAGGACTTAACTGCTAAAAATAGTACATTGCAGCAATATGTGAATAATATGTTAAAATAAGCCATTTCAAGTAGTAATATCCATTATACATACTAGTAATGCCCTGGCTATGTTTTTAAACCAATTTAATGGTATCTTGATAAACAAAGACTGTCACTGTATATTGGCTTAAATTACAAATGAAGGAGTCAGAGTTGTGATACCATAAATTGAGGAGTCAAAAGATTTTGAGCACTGACTCCACAGCTGTGCTTCACTGGGGCCCCCAACCCTGGTCATTGATCAGAATGATTTAATCTGTTTGGAATTGATATATATGATGTTCACATTCTCTAAGCAGTAAAACAAAAAACAATTGGAGGGATCATAGATGGTGTCACTGGCACATTACATTTCAGATTTTGGAATTTCATATTAGGTATGCTTATCCTGTGTGATATAGCAAATAATGGAAAAAGTGCAGCACAACTATTTAAGACATCCTGCATGTTAAAAGATTTGCATAAAACATACAATTCTTCTATTCTTATGTTTCAAGACTACATAGTTAATTTACCGAGTAAGAGAGATTTAAGTGAGTGTGATATAATTATGTACGATATGTATGATTTTATGTATCATACTATGTGTGTATGTGTATATATGTTGTGGAACTGGACCCGGACACAGACAGACGGACAACAGTTTAGCACCCATCATACTCATTTAATATATACAATTTTTACAGTATTGTCATGTTAAACCCAGTGCCTCCAGCACCGATCCCCCAAAGTCCAGGCCTCACAGTCCTTTGTGCCTTCCTTCTGGCCACCTCCACTGCTCTCTCTAGCTCCGTCCTGTTCCACTCGACTCTTGCTGATGACGGAAGGGAGGCGGCCCCTTAAATAGCAACCCGGATGGGCTCCAGCTGCTTCCCCGGCAATCCCCCGCAGACACGCCCTCGTGTGGCGGAAGTGCCGGCTGCGCACCCGGAAGCCCTCTGGGTGTTCCCAGACCTCTTGGGGGGGGGGGCGGCGGGGCCCGGCACGGCCGGGTGTGTCGGGAGTGCTGAGGTCCAGGGTTCTTCAGGCACTGGGGTGCCGCCTGGCGATGGCCACGGGCCCCTACAGGGTTGGGCTTCCATGCCCTCTACCCATGGCCGCCCCCTCGTGGTCTGGAGGAGGCACAAACCCTCCTCCGGTCCTCCTGGGCGTCCCGGCTGGGCTCCACCCCCAGCCGCATGCCTCAATGTATGTGTGTGTGTGTGTGTGTGTATATATATAATGAATAGATTATCATATGTCTTGTTGCAAGGCTGACAATAAATATTACAAATGAGGTAATTTTGTTCTGTGTCAGTGTATTCCCTTTCTATGACCTGTTTTTTAAGTCTTGTTACATTAATTTACTTAATACAGTATTTTAGCATTTTGACATTTTATAGTTCTTGTGAGCTAAGCAAGGTGATTATTTTGTAGATTTTCTTTAGTAATGGGGTATGTTTAGTTGTAATGATTATGTGGTTTCTCTTTATGTAACAGGATTTCGAGCTGTAATTTAGGATCTACCATCACATGCTTACATCGGAGTTTATGTATAAAGCTATTTCGTACCATGGATTGACCTATTGTTGTTGTTTTTTTGTTTTTTTTTTGTCGTCTGTAGGAGTTAAAGAATGCTGATATTGCACTTCGGACGCAAAAAACGCCTCCAGGTCTTCAACATGAAAATACAACCCCATCAGAGTAAGTTATTTACTACATCGACATGTTTTTTTTTATATATATTTTTTTATATAATATTCATTTAGACACTTTTTACAGAAATAATTTCCGTTACTTTGAAACAGCTTCAATTACTATTAAATGCAACTTATACCTGCAACAACGGGCTTAGCAGTAAAACTGCCACTCAGTTTGTAGGTACCGTGACTGCCAATGACGCGGCAGGTAACATCCTTTAGTTCTTGCTAATGGCCCATCGACACTGCATCCTCATAGGCACATATCTACTGCTCTGCCCGCCAGAAACTACATATAACCTAAATAAGATAAGTTAGATGATGTTTGTCAAAGATGATGTTTGTCAAATTGTATATTTTCAATTAAATTGTTAGTATACATTTTCAATTTAAAAAAAAAAAAAAATTGTAAAATCTGTGCTACTGCTATCCATGAATCTGCTACGACATTTATTTGTGACAAGCAGAACAACTCTTTTTCCTTTTTCTTGGCCCATAAAATAACAGTAGAAACTAATATTTTTCTGTGTGAATAGTTTAATTTACAGCAATACTTGAATACTTTACAATGAAATATGTAAGTGGCAAGTTGGCTAATCTCAAAGTAGTCTGTGCAGATTCCTGTAGTCATTTTTGAGCATTTCAGCATAAATAGCACTGAAGCTTTACACACAGGTGACTTCACAATTTCTTGTGCTGCCTTTCACGGGATGGTGGTCTCCCCTTCTATGTTTGGGCCTAGCAGCCTTGTCTTTTTTTATCATCAAGTATCTTGTTTGTCATGAATTGTCAATGGTGACATTTATTCCTTTGGTTCAATGATTCAAATCGCAACAATCTCAAAAGTATTTCTTACTCTTTGAGTAAAATCTGTACTCCAAATAGGGAATATTGTTTTGCATATATTTGACATATAGGTGGCTATCCAAAATTTGATGCCAAAATGACAGAATTGCTTGACATGTACTTGGCATACAGGCACCAACAACACACAACATGTACTATCCGTTCATCAAGTTTTTTTCCTCTCTCTCTGGCTTTTTTTCACAAATAATGCTTAGCACAAAGTGTCATTATGCAATGAAAACATTTTATTTGAGTGTGTATCTGCTGTCAAGCCATTCTGACTGTACATAATATGTTGTTCTTCCCTATTACTGATGGTTTTTCCAGGAGGGAACCTCAAACTCTGCCTTAGAATAGGAGTTTAGTTTTCCAACGTCCCTATTTTCCACAAAGCTGAGAGCCAGTGTATCCCTTGCTGACACTTTTGCAATCGATTCTGGCATTTCTTTCTGTTCAGTTTGAATTTCATTTTTGTAATGGGGTAGTGCTCACAGATTTTGAAGTTTCCTTGTGTTGCTCTGTGGTTGGGTCAAAAAGTTTGCAAAGGTGCTTCAGTCTCATGTGTTTCAAAATTGAGTTGGTTTGAACTATTGTGTGCAATATATGCCAAACTTTTGTACAGTGATACATTATTCAACGTAGTACCTTGGTATCTCAATACAGTTTTATGCATCATATGCATAGTTTGGAAACACTTCTTGAAATGTTATCAATAATATTTTTGGCTGAATGGCTTATTTTCTGTAAACAAATTTCCATTTGGAATGCGAAAGGAGTCCTTTTCACTCAGATATTAGATGTGATTCATCTGCCATGCTATCATCTTACTTACAAAGAAGACAACATAGAGTACATTATGAGTTGAAATCTGATTTTATTGCACATGAAGTAATTTTCATGAGTTAAATAAGCATCCATAGTCTCATGCTCTGAAATCCTAGAATTCTGAAAGCTTAGGTGTTAATTGAATGGAATTTTGAGCAGGATGGAAGGGGCAAACACCAATTTTAAGTAACCCTCTAACTGTATGCAAAGGAAAAATAAAAATGTAGTTCATAGTACTTCAGGATTTTAGCTACCTTCAAGATTATGTACATTGATCTTCTGAAATGCATGGAGAAGATCCTTGATCAGGGTTGTATCTATTACACTACCTTTTCTTGCATGACAACAGTAATGTTCAAGAACAGATCTGCCAGGATTGATTAAAAACCTGTGGGTGTGCTTGAGAATTGTATAAACGGTTTAAGAACAAATTATTGGTGACTAGCTTTTTTACCCAACTTTTGCTGGTGGTTATGTTGTGAAAGAGATTGCAGCAGAATAAAGATTAAAGTGGGATTTGGTAATGTTACAAAGATGTTTTAAAGCCACAAACTGTTAAAGTGTCATCTCTCAATTAGCATCAAAACCTGAAATTTAATACTGCCTCAGTATACAGTGTCTATCAACAAAAAAAATCAAAAGTGACTAATTACTTTTACTCCCTCAAGAACACTTTCCTGTTCTCTTCTAATCACATTCTGAGAAACAGTATCTCAATCAGCTTTAGAAAAAAAATCATACTTCATTCTGTTGAGACGTGACTTGGCTCCATCCATTAACATTTGAATCCCTGAAGCCTACGAATAAAGTCTTAATCCTGGGCCACCTTAAATTTCATCACACTGCCTCATCAGCATCTTTGTTTTGGAAAGGTGTCAGTCAGCAGTGACATCAAACAGCCTGCTATTCCATCCCCCACACACGCAGTTGAAGACAGAAATAAAGTTATCCCAGCTCAAGTATGTTTATCTGGGTGTGAGGTGCCTTGAATTGTATAGGATAAATAATGTATCGTTATTTGGAACACATTCATTTCATGTGTGTTCCATGTCTCCAACGATCTGGGTAAATGTAGGATGACAGGAAATGCAAGGCAAGAAATGTGAACACAGTACTAAAACAAACTTTTTGCATATTATAGTACTAATGACAACATTTTGACATGAAGTGTATAATGTGTGAATATTGAAGTCTAAGTATTAAACACTAAATTTAAGTGTAACAAAACAAGTGCACTTTTATTCAGGGGAAGTTGCTGACACATGCGCTTGGCTGGTGCAAAGAAAAGATCTGCTGTCTCATAATCAAGAGGTTGCGGGTTCGATTTTGGGTCCTTCCAGCATTTACCGTTTTGAGTAGTGAGCTGCTGTTATTGTTACTATTATAGAATAAAAACCTAAATTTGATTTGAGTCTGTAATACCCAGTGTAAAATTGTGGTACTTGTAAAGGTTAGCTTTTTTTATAATCAGTTTTATTCTCAGTCACATTCACACTTCCCCCAATCTGACACTGTTTGTTTTCAGATAAAGATGTGGTATAACAGAGATGAACTCAGATGAGGATTCTACATCGGCTAAAGAGAACAGAAGTCCTCCCCCCAAGAAATGTTCAGTCACACATAAGAACAACATAGCTGCATAAGGTGTAAAGGCGAAAGATGGCACTTTTAGGAAGCAGAAAGAGGTTGGATGTCATCCTGCCAGTGAATCTGCCACACATGTGTCCTTCAACGAAACAGCAGGGCCTACAGAACTCGCCAAGGTATCATGCAGTTTGGGGTTTGTGATTTGGTTTTTGATGGTCTTTATATTAAAAAAACACTTGCATAAAATTCGCATTGAATGTTGTTTACCTATATTTATTTACTCTTCCTACAGCATAAAGTCACAGAGTGCAGAGCTTCCTGTGATTGATCAATATAGGCATGCTGACAAAGTACATGTGTAGTGCCACTTCTTATTTAGAAAAAGATCCCAGTCATCGCATGAGAGAAAGGCTTTCTGAGACTGTGGTCGTAAAGCTTCTGGAGCCGTTTCTGGATAAAAGCAGAATTGTAACAATACACAACTTCTTCACGTCGCTTTCACTGGCTAATAGACTGCTGCACCGCAACGCAACTCTGCTTGGCACCATAAATAAAGTGCGGCGGCAGCTTCCACCTGTAGCTATAGACACTTCAGTATGCAAGCAATGGTACTGAGAATACAGGTAGACTTCTTTTTGGGCACATACACTGTCAGCATGGCACTGCAAGATCAAAACACTAACATGGAGAATTGCTTGCATACTGATGTGAGTTTAGCTGCTGGTGGAAGCTACCATCGTACTTTAGGTAACTGATCCTTTCCTAAATAAGGAGTGTCATTGCACACGTACTTTGTCAGCATGCCTATGTCGATCAAACACAGGAAGCTCTGCAGTCTACTTGTGACTTTGCGGTGTAGGAAGAGAAGTAAATATAGGTGAACAACATTCAATGTGGGTTTTATGTAAGTAACATTTTTTATTTTTTTTTATAAAGACCATAAAAAACACAATCACAAACAGAACTTTGCACGATATCTTGGCGAGCTCTGAAGGCCCTGCTGTTTCGTTGAAGAACGTGTGTGGCAGGTTCACTGGCAGGATGACACCCGGCCTCTTGCTGCATCCAAACGGTGCCATCTTTCATCTTATGGATGGTGTAGCTGTGTTGTTCTTATGTGTGACTGGACGTTTCTTGCGGGGAGTGCTTCTGTTCTATTTCTACAATGTAGAACCCTCATCTGAGTTCACCTCTGTTATACCACGTCTTTATTTGAAAACTATCAGTGTCAGATCGAGAAAAGTGTGGAAGCGACTGAGAGAATAAAAACTGAATAATAAAAATAAAACTCTAACCTTTACAAGTACCATAAATTTACACCGGCTGTTACAGACACAAATCAAATGACGTGTCACCTTCATCCCCTAACCGATTTCTTTTACTTTGGTTATATTCTTGAATAAAAGTGCACTTCTTTTGTTACACTTATAAATTTTGTGAAAGTGTTTATTTTATATTTGGACTTCAGTCTTCACACATTATACACTTAATGTCAACATTTTGTCATTAATTTTATAATATGCAAAAAGTTTCTGTTTCAGTTCTGTGTTCAGCATTTCTAGCCTCACATTTCCTATCACCCTACATTTACCCAGATCGTTGCAGACACGGAACACATATGAAATGCATGTGTTCCAAATAATGATATATTATTTACCCTATACAGTTCCAGGCAACTCTCATCCAGATAAACAAACTTGAGTTGGGAGAATTTCATCTGTGTCAGTGGAGGGGGGTGGGGGTTTCTACTGATGCTGCTTGACATGTTTGTAAAACAAAAATGCTGATTAGAAGGTGCGAGGGAATTTAAGGTGGCCCGAGATTATGACTTTTTTTGATAGGCTTCAGGGATTCTGGTGAGACAGGAATTTTTATCCAAAATTGGCAGAGAGAAAAAGCAGCAGTTAGTACCTTTGACAAGCTGTTTTAATCAGGCCTTTTTGAGCATAATGGAATTGTCTGGAGTGGTGCATTGGCTGATGGAAATTGTAGTCTTCACTTCAACATTTCTACCTGGTTTCAGGTAAGACTAAGGTGAGAGGGAATGGTGTGATAGATTTTCCTACTTGTTATAGCATTTTTAAAGACATACCAACACATTTTAAAAACCTGTCTCGGCTAATGTCTTTTTTTTTCTAT
>JANRMT010062834.1:6755533-6769928 GCA_026402145.1 Polypterus bichir lapradei
CCCCAAACCCAAATTGAGAATGCTGTTTTCACATAAAGATGCGCTATAGCTCTGCAGCGTATTTGTGACTGCATTCTCGTACCAATGCTTGCGAACTGAAGAGCCTGCGTGCACTTTTCGTGGCATTACACGTCTATTTTTTTGAGCATGCCCGTGTCACCCAAACACAGGAACATATGTTGGTGTACAAGAATAACAAAACAAGTGCACTTTTATTCTAGACTATACGTGAAGAAAAAATAAAGCAAGTTACAGTAGGCGGTTGATACGATAGCTTGCGTGGTGCAATGCTAAGAACTGCTGATTTCCGATTCTTGCTATATAAAATCATCACATTCAAATATTAACAATTCCCACACACCCTTCCTACATTCACGACATGTGTACTTGTTGCAGTGTACACATCTCTCTGTGCTGTGGTTCCAATTACACTGAATGAGCACCTGACATTGTACTTTCTTCCCTATACAAATAACATTCGAGTATAGCGCGTCTCCAAATAAATCACATTCGAGCTATATCGTGTCTCCAAATAAATCACATTTCAGTTATAGCACGTCTTTATGTGAAAAAAAGCAGTGTCAAATGGGGGGGGATCGTGGACGCGACTGAGAGAATGGAACTGAATTAAAAAAAAAAGCTAACCTTTATAATTATCATGCATTTACACTGCCTCTTACAGACTGACTGAAATCAAATGTATGTTTTTATTCTAAAATAGTTCAATACATGCAATATTATTTGAAAAAGAAGAGCGTCAGATCGGGTTTGAATACACGCTGACGCTGTTACAAAAGGAGTCTGCTTATTCAGTGCAGCAGTTTCAACGCACAGTACATGCAATATTATTTGAAAACGAACAGCGTCAGATCGGGCGCATATTCAAACCCGATCTGACGCTGTTTGTTTTCAAATAATATTGCATTAGTGCGATGACGTTTTTACATATATTGTCTCTTTCATTCATCTTGCGGTTTGTAATCAGTGACCGCGTGTTTTTTCCCCGATCTTGCCAGTTCGCACATGTTGCTGTATGGTGGTGTTTCTTTTGTACTCCAGGACATGCAGAAGACAGAATAGTACAGAGCAGTAAGTTCAGCGCTATATGCAATCAGACAGAAAGACAGACAGGCAGAGAAGGCACTAGAGATATAAATAAACAGGGAAGGCATTGTATAATAGATATATAAAAAACAGCTAAGGGGATAGATATATAGAAAGGAAAGGCACTATATGATAGGCAGACAGGGAAGCTCCTATATAATAATAAAATTACTGTTATTACTATATAGATAGACAGGGAGTTCAGGCAGGCAGAACAGCGAAGGTTAAAAATAAATAGATTTTCTCCCTACCGGAGATTCGAACTCGGATCTCTTAAGGTATTGTGCTCTAATTGACAAAACCTTGCCAGTACGCTACGGAAGCCATTGTAAAAGTTCTGAACCTTTTATGAAAGTGTATTTGCTCTTTGGCTGTCAGGCTTCACACATTTTATAGTTTATGTCTACATTTTGTGACATTTATTACTGAATTATGAAAAAGTTTCTGTTTTAACATTGTGTTTACACAGATTACTGTAGAAACGGAACACACATGAAACGCGTGTGTTCCAAATAACAATCTATTATTCCACTCTAAAACTCCACTTCACTCCCAGATAATCGAGGCATGAGCTGGGAGAAGTTGGTGCACGTTCTGAGTCGGTGGGGGGGATGGAATAGCCGGCTGCTTGCAGTTTGTTTTTATCGGCACATTTACAGGACAAAGGAGGCTGGCGGAGAGGTGAGAGCGGTTTTAAGAAGCGATTTAAGGTGGGACGGATCTACGAGTTTTTTCGTAGGCTCTGGTAATTCTAGTGTTAAAGAAGCTATGAAAAAGAAAAGGGAACATTTTAAAAATAACGTAACATGACTGTCAATATACAGTAATTATTTTGTGAGCGTTATTGAGTGTTGCTGTCATCAAGGACTTGATTATCATTATTTCTTTCAATCAGGTTCGTATTTGTAGGATGTGTTGTGTTCAAGTTACATTCCGTGTTTGTCAATCGTTATAAAGATAACAGGTTTCATTCATCGATTCGTTTCTTACTGCATCAATAAACAGCTCGTCTTCTTCTTTATCTGAGACCTGACACACTGCATGCACGTTTTTTTTTTTTTTTTTTTACACTGTCTTCCTTTAGCGGGACATTGACTTTTTCCACCGTGTGCTTTGTTTCTGCAGTAGCTGCACTTATGAATATGCTTGTATGTATCAGACGCTTCATATTTTTTTGCTGCCTTTTTAATTGTGTAATTCGGTTTTTGTTCAGCACTCTTTGGAACTGTTGCTTTTTGTCTCTGCACTGCGTCATTTCACGTGAGTCGCTCAGTGTACATGCATCGAAGCTTCTTAGCTGTGCTGGTGCCATCACGTGCGATGTTCACAGCTGTATTATGTTAGCTAAGACCCGGCACTTAAAAGTTTCTCTCGCAGTTTCACCGAATTTGTGCCAAACACCACCCTGACCATCTCATCTTCCTCTGCATAAGCACAGTCCTTCACCCGTGAATATTTAGCGGCAGTGTTTCTATTGGGTTGCCGCTGATGGACGGCCTTATATGGGCAGGCACTAAATTACGTGGGAGGCGTAACTCCGCCTCCCACGGGCATCGAGCAGAAGTCTATTATAGTGTATGGACGAAAAAATAGGTTCCAGTTATGACCATTACGCGTAGAATTTCGAAATGAAACCTGCCCAACTTTTGTAAGTAAGCTGTAAGGAATGAGTCTGCCAAATTTCAGCCTTCTACCTACAAGGGAAGTTGGTGAATTAGTGATGAGTCATTCAGTGAGTGAGTCAGTGAGGGCTTTGCCTTTTATTAGTATAGATTAAGCTTTTTTAGGGGGTTTATTGAAACCTGTTTGACTGTCATAATAAAATACTTTTCTAATACAGTGGAACCTCAGTTCACGAACGTCTCGGTACACGTACAATTCGGTTTACGACCAAAAAGTTTACCAAACTTTTGCCTCGGTTCGCGACCACACACTCTGTTTACGAACAAGCCAGTTTCCCTTTCGGTTTGTGCGCGCAGATGATTTCCGCACGTGTTGCATTGTTCTCGGTCAGACGTGCGTGCTTGCACATGCGTATGTGCTTTCGCTGTGAACTCTTTGTGTTCTATTTCATTTCCCTTCCGGTTCGTATGCGCTGATTACAGTATTTAAGCATGTGTTCAGCCTCTCCCTGTTCATTGTTCTCAGTCAGACGTGCATGCTTTACCTGTGAATTCTTTGTGCTCTACAGTATTTCATGTGCTTTTGCAGTTAACCATGGCTTCTAAGCACTGTAGCCTTCTTTCCACCCAGTTCCTCCTGACTTCATGCCAGAACTTCACTCATGCTGGGTTAGTTTTCTTGGTGGTTTATGGTTAGTTTTTGTATTACGGATTTTTCAAATGTTTGTTTTTCGGTTCGTAGCGTGAATTGTTGCAATGTTACTTTTCTTGGTTGGTTGTTACGGATTTTTCAAATGTTCATTTTTTTTTTCCCTGTGCTTAAAACTCATTTTAAAAAAAATTTGTTTACACCGATCGGGTTGTAAAAGCTATTACCGTGAACTCCTGCAATGTTACTTTATTGGTTGCTTGTGGTTGGTTTTTAAAGTTCGGATTTATTTGAATGTTCATTTTTCCCCGTGCTTAAAACTCATTAAAAAAAGTGTTTACAGTGATCGGGTCGTAAGGCTATAGCGCAAACTCTTGTAATGTTAGTTTTCTCTGTTGTTCAAGGTTTTCTCAGTGTTATTCAATGTTTTTACATTTAGTTTACTATTACAATGTGCATTCTATGGTGTAATTAACTATATTTGTGCTTAAAAATGTTTTAAAAATATATATATTTACATATAGTTCGTACGGTCTGGAACGGATTAATTGTATTTACATACAGTCCTATGGGGGAAATTGCTTCGGTTTACAACCAAATTGATTTACAACCAGAGTTTTGGAATGAATTATGGTCGTGAACTGAGGTTCCACTGTGCATATTGTTGTAAACAAATAAAATGTAATAAAGAACAATTACCAAAAATGTGAATTAAAAAAGAAAGCAAGTTGTGGTTGAGAATTTAAAAAAGAAACTGGTAGAGAACACACCTTATTTTAATAAATTTATATTCCTTGTATAGTCTAGACTTAAAATACTAAAATTGGGAAAAACCATGCTTATAAATGTAATCCATAAGGAAGAAGCTTATTAAATAAAGCATGTAAAGTCCAGGGGGAAAATGGAAAGGAAACTAATCATTAAATTTTTTAAACCTTACTGCATGCTCTGTAAGCATGCTTGCAGTTTTCTTTTTTTGGATCAAACAACTTATTTGTTGTGTCAATGTTCTGTCTTTATTTTTCTTTCAGATAAGCTAACTGTATATCACATTAAAGAGTTAAAAAAAGACATTGTTCTTTATGTGCCTTTTTCTGTACTTTTTGTTGGAAAATTAGAAAAAATATATTTTGGTCATAAATCTTGGAAAAGAAAAACAGTATAAGGTAGGGGCGACTCCATTGAGCTATTTTAGTGCAGATATTGATCACAAATTTGGTCTACTTTTATGCTAAGGTCCTGCATATTCAGCTGTGTAGAAGCCTAAAAATCCTGCATATCCAGCTGTGTAGAAGCCTTCTGTTCCATATTAAAGTGGTATTTTAATAATTGAAACTTCACACCATGTCTGTTACTTGTTCATTTTTAATAAAACAAATTTCTGTATGCTTATCATTCTGTGACCTTAAAATAAATGAAATCCAAAAAAAAATCTGTACTTTATAATTGAATAAAACGTGCACAAAATATTATTTATAATACATATGACCCAAGATAAGATAAAAATGCTTGTCGTAATTACATGTCACAAATCTAATAAAATGCCCATAAGTTATCCGGAAAATACAAAAATAACATGCTTCACATGTTTACATGTAACATACATAAATCTGGCTTTTAAGCTGTCAAGCCTATTATTGTCTAAGCAGTGAGGACAAGCTCTCGTTTTATTATTTTTCTAGTTAAAAATGTGAGCTGGTGTTCTACTAACAAGCTTACTCACTCTTCACACTCAGACAAGCAGTGTCCAATTTAATTAAAGGACAAAATGAAAAGGTCTGAACTCATTAAACAATCTTCTTTTAATTCTTACTGAAGACATTTCCCTCTTTTCTCCCACTTCAAGTACAGCTGGTCAACATTTACGTCTACTGTTACTCTCCATACACAGGATGATTCTTAAAGATTTTCTGTTCTCAGTTTATTACTCCTCTTTCTTTAAGAAGCCAAAGTTGTTCTCTCCAAAAATCTGACTGTTGGCACTCTGTTTACAGAATATTCAGACAACTAAACAACACCTGCACTTTCTCATTTATGGTAATACTTTCTGTGAAGTATTGCTACAAATAAATTACCTTAAAGCTTAGAAAAGAAGATTCTTAAATCTTTTTTTAAGATTTGGTCATTTATCGATCACCAATCAAGTCATATGAAGTGAAAATCGTCCCAATTTAGATTTGCAGCCAATCAAAGCACCACAAGTATAAGGATATTTTGAGTGGCAACACTTGGCAATTTTAATCAGGGTAAAATGGAAGAAATCAAAACAGTTAAACATTGCTTTGTAGAAACTAAATAGTATTTACATAAAGCCTGTTTATTCTTTGTGAGTGTGATGTCATATTAGCAAAATACTTCTTTGGGATCAATCATTTCATTGGGTGAGTCAGTAAGACTTGTTTCTGAGTAAGTTTTAAAGTGATTTTCTTAGCAATTTTATTTTGAAGACATTTAGCTGGAGACTTTTTTTTGACTACTTTTTATTAATTGATGTTTCTTTCTTTAGAAAAATCACATGAATGATGGTCTGAATTTTACATTTGATATTTCTCAAATTAAGAGTATCTGTCAAAAATGTTGTTTGCATCTCTAATGTCTCTTTCTTTTGCAGATCTATCTTTGGCAATGCAGAAGCTTTATGAGACATTCGTTGCTTTAGCAGCTCAACTTCATGCAGTGCACGAAAATGTAAAGGTGAGTTTTGGAGGTCTGTTTTACTGTACTTTGAAATAAACGCCATTTTTAAGCTGTTGTCAACAATTATTTACTTAAAATAAAAAAAAAGTGTCTTGTTTAATAATTAGGTTTTATTTATAGAAATTATTTTTTGTTCGTCCAGCCTGGTAATCATTAATTGAAAATATATTGTAATTACTAATATCTAGAAAATTTTTGAAATTAGAGATTCACCACTCCGTCTTTTAGCTTTATATAAGTACATAAGTAATTTACCAGAAAGGTGGGAGGCAGAATATTTAAGAGGTACTGGGCACAAAATCCAAAATGTTTATATTAAAAAAAAAAAAAATAATAATAATTTTGAAAGTTGATTTACTGGAATCTTGTTTTTAAAGACAGGAAACTTTGTGTTAGTGGTAAAACATACAACAGTTGTTCTTGGGTGAAACAATGATGCCAGCCAAGGTTATTATAGTTTTGCCTTTTTATATTAGTTTTTATTTCTATATTTTTTCTGACCTTACTTGGAAATTCAGTTTAGTTTTAGTTTTCCTTCATCATGTATTTTTAGTTTTAGTTTAGTTTTTATTTCACAAAGACATTTCTATTTTATTTTTATATATATTAGTTTCAGTTTTAGTTTTAGTAATTATGGCATGGAAGGCCTAAGGAGTTAGTTTTGTGTCACAATCAGACAGAACTGTACACTTAACAGATTTGGATATGAGTTTAATGTTAGTGGAAACTTACTATACTGCCTGGTTTATTATCTGGTTTTATGTTTGTCTGATTAAAACAAGCATAATCAAAACTAGACACTGAATATGAACAATTTTACACAATTTTATATTTTTTAAAATCTTTTCTCATGAAAATCACAGGGGCTTAGGAAGAACAAGGCTCTTAGACTTGAATCAGTGTGCAGGCCCCATCTAGCTGTATTGAGGGAAACAAAGAACAACAAGCATGCAGCATCAAGGTTAGGGGTGGTGAGTCTTGAATAGACCACCATAAAGGACAGTAAAGCCCATAATGAGCAGGGCAAGAGCACATAATAAGAGTATGGACAGGCACAAAACAACAGAGACTGCGTCTGAGATTAAGAACAACATATAGATTATCTAAACCTGTGTATCCAGAGTAGAATTTCAGAACACCTGGAGCCTACCGTGGCTGGTTTGGATGCAAGGCAGGTAAAATCCCTGATATGCAATATGTATGATAAGGCTGATGTTAAGAACAAAAAGAATATGATATTTCAGCTATCTATTTTGGGAAAGAGAGAAAAACATTGAAAAAGGGAGTCAAATATTTTAAAATATTCTGTTAATGGATTACTTTCACAATATCAGATATTTTGAGTTGTGAATATGAACTAAAAAAGATAAATTAACAAATATTGAATAAATACAAAAACCCATTAGTAGTTTGTCATCACTTGTCAGACTCTCAACCTTTGTTTGTATCGCTTCGTTGTTAAACATTAGAACACTCTAGACATTCAGCCCAACAAAGCTCGCCAGTCCTATCCACTTGTTTCCCCCAAGAAAACATCAAGTCGAGTTTTGAAAGTCCCTAACGTCTTACTGTCTACCACACTACTTGGTAGCTTATTCCAAGTGTCTATCGTTCTTTGTGTAAAGAAAAACTTCTTAATGTTTGTGCGAAATTTACCCTTAACAGGTTTCCAACTGTGTCCCCGTGTTCTTGATGAACTCATTTTAAAGTACAAGTCTCGATCCACTGTACTAATTCCCTTCATAATTTTAAACACTTCAATCATGTCATCTCTTAATCTTCTTTTGCTTAAACTGTAAAGGCTCAGCTCTTTTAATCTTTCCTCATAATTCATCCCCTGTAGCCCTGAATCAGCCTAGTTGCTCTTCTCTGGACCTTTTCTTGTGCTGCTTTGTCCTTTTTGTAGCCTGGAGACCAAAACTGCACACAGGACTCCAGATGAGGCCTCACCAGTGTATTATAAAGGTTGAGCAGAACCTCCTTGGACTTGTACTCCACACATCGTGCTATATAATCTAACGTTCTGTTAGCCTTCTTAATGGCCTCTGAACACTGTCGGGAAGTTGATAGCTTAGAGTCCACTATGACTCCTAAATCCTTCTCATAAGGTGTACTCTCGATTTTCCGACTGCCCATTGTGTATTCAAACCTAATATTTTTACTTCCTATGTGTAATACTTTACATTTACTGACATTAAATTTCATCTGCCACAAATCTGCCCAAGCCTGTATGCTATCCAAGTCCTTCTGTAATGATATAACGGATTACAAATTATCTGCTAATCTACCTATCTTGGTATCATCTGCAAACTTAACCAGCTTGTTACTTATATTCCTATCTAAATCATTTATATATATATTAAAAATAGCAGCGGCCCTAGCACTGACCCCTGCTGGTCACCACTCATAACATCGGCCAGTTCTGATGAGGTTCCTCGCTCCATCACCCTCTGCTTCCTGTGTTTGAGCCAATTCTGCACCCATCTAAAAACATCACCCTGAACTCCCACTTCTTTTAACTTGATGCCCAACCTCTCATGTGGCACCTTATCAAATGCTTTCTGAAAGTCCAGATAAATAATATCATAAGCTCCACTCTGATCATATCCTTTTGTTGCCTCCTCATAGAATTCCAACATGTTAGTAAAACACGACATCCCTCTTCTGAACCCATGCTGACTGTTCCTAATAACTCCTGTCCTTGCCATGTGTTGCTCAATCGTATCCTTAATAATTCCTTCCATTAATTTTCCTGTGATGCACATTAAGCTTACTGGCCTATAGTTGCTCTGATCTGCCCTGTCACCCTTTTTATATAATGAGATGATATTTGCCATTTTCCAGTCCTTTGGAGTCTCTCAAGTGCTCAGTGACTTCCTGCAAATATGTGTCAAGGGTTTATATCTGTACTCACTAGCCTCCTTAAGAACACGAGGATAAATATTATCTGGTCCTGGTGATTTGTTTGATTTCATCTTATTTAATCTGAGCAGCACTTCTCCCTCTACAATTTCCAAATCCCTCAGTACTTCCTTAGTAGTTGCGTTTACCTCTGGGAGGTTATCCACGATGTTTTTAAAGCAAAAGTGATTGGTCAGTAACAATATGCTGATCTTGTATGATGACCTAGTCAAACTCGCGATCGGTGCAGTTTTTTTTTTTTAAAAAACCAGGAGTGGTCTCCCCTCGACTTTCTTGTATACTCAGATATGGGGATGGATATTTGAGGAGTAAACTGCAAGACAATGATTATATTTTTATATTATGTACATTAAGGAACCATCAACAACAAATCAAATTACTAATATATTGAACAATTATCAAAAAAGTAAAGTTGAATAAATCGGACTCTGCAGCTGTATAAATAAAATAAAAATCGAATATGTGTTCAGGTAAAGTACCACTTCCAGGTGATGGATTTGGCCCAAAAGTTAATACAGATCTACAATTGTGGTGGAACAATCACATGCCGAATTTCATCCATCTATCTAGTGTCAGGGATGCCAGGGGCAACGATCCGGCCGGGACACCGTGAGGGACCGGATGTGGGTTTGCGTCCATCCTGGATCACGTGGGGGCCGCCGCCCTGGTTGCTTTGGGGGCCATGGGTGGAGGGCATGGAAGCCCCACCCTGCAGGGGCCCGTGGTCACCGCCAGGAGGCGCCCCAATGCCTTGGGGACCTGTTACCTCAGCACTTCCACCACTCCCGGAAGTGCTGGGGGGAAGATTAAAAAGGAAACCCGGTGAGCTGCCGGGAGAACAGCCAGCACTTCCGCCATGCTGGGGCGTGGCCAACGGGGGAGTGTCGGGAACACCTGGAGCTCATCTGGGACATGAATAAAAGGGGACGTCTCCCTTCATTCGAGGCTGGAGTCGGGTGGAAGAAGGACGAGGCACGAGAGGAGATTGGAGGTGGCCCGGAGAAGAAGGCATTGAGTGGCCAGGACTGTGTGTAGGGTTTGTGTTTGTGCACGGACTGTGTCTTAGTGACATTTAACTTGTATATAGTGTAAATAAACACATGTGGTGGTGAACTGAATACGATGTTTGCCTGTTTGTGTCCGGGCCGGGTTTACACTAGTTAACGTTTTGAGTTATCGTGTTTACACAGGCACAGAGAAGCGCACACACACAATTCCAAAAAACAGTATTGTTGGACACTGGTTAGTCTATAACGTCAAGATTCATTAAAATATCGAGGTCGAATTTTTTCATGATTACTATACTTTCTATATACTTCATATATGAGAAAGTAAAAACGATTTCTCCTGTGCAAAGTGGCAGGAGAATTGCTGTCAACAAAAAGCAGACACCTGAGAAATAAACTGAAACGTTACTCACTCGTGATTTTTCTACGGTAAACGTTTTGTTGACGAGCACATTCTTATTTCAGCCATTTGAATTACATCTTGATATACAAAAAGCACAAAGAAAGGCGGCACGCAAATCGCTTTCTATTTCTCATGCTTTACACACCCGCACTCAGCTTGCTCTGTCACTGGGGTGTGAACTGCCGCCCTCCTTCACCAGCTGCCGTTCACTGGATGAATATATGCGGGGGGCTCGCGGTGGATGACTTTCTGTTTTGGAGTTAAAACTTACAAGGGTTAAAGACTAACGGCAAAAATATTCATTGAAAAATGAAAACTAAAAATATTTTAGTAAATTATTATTTTATTTCAGTTAGTTTTTCCAGCTACTTTAATAGTTTCGTTTAGTTTTAGTTTTTCATTTCGGTTTTGTTAATTTTATTTCAGTCTACGAAAATTTTTTTTAATAATAGTTTCTGTTTTGATTTTAGTTTTCGTTAACTATAATAACCTTGATGCCCGCTGTCTAAAACAATACCTATTAAACCTATTGCACTCGCATATCAGTCAGAAAATCAGGCAGAATATTTGTTTCCATTAGATTGGTCACATATTAATTTAAAGTTATAATATATTTTTTTTTTCGCATACCTTAAATATTTAAAATTCAAATTTAATAATTACGTATTATTGTTCTTGAAACAGATTGTATTTGAAAAATGGAGGGAGTATACTTGGCTAAGCCTTGTTCATGTTTTATTTTCACACCCTTTTTGTAAAAGCTTCTTGAACCACTCATGAAGTATGTAGATCATGTTATTAGGTCATGTAACATACAATCATATGAAAGTTTGGGAACCCTTCTTAATTCTTTGGATTTTTGTTTATCATTAGCTGAGCTTTCAAAGTAGCAACTTCCTTTTAATATATGACATACCTTATGGAAACAGTAGTATTTCAGCAGTGATATTAAGTTTTTCGGATTAACAGAAAATATGCAATATGCATCATAACAGAATTAGGCAGGTGCATAAATTTGGCCACCCCAACAGAGATATTACATCAATACTTAGTTGAGCCTGCTTTTGCAAATATAACAGCCTCTATACGCCTCCTATGGCCTTTTGAGTGTCTGGATTCTGGATGGTGGTATTTTTAAACATTCTTCCATACAGAATCTCTCCAGATCAGTTAAATTTGTTGACTACCGAGCATAGACAGCCTGCTTTAAATCATCCCATAGATTTTCAATGATATTCAAGTCAGGGGACTGTGACAGCCATTCCAGAACATTGTACTTCTCCCACTGCATGGATGCCTTTGTAGTTTTCAAACTGTTTTGGGTCATCGTCTTGTTGGAATATCCAACCCCTGCGTAACTTCAACTTTGTGACTGATGCTTGAACATTATCCTGAAGAATTTGTTGATATTGGGTTGAATTCATCCGACCCTCGACTTTAAAAAGGGCCCCAGTCCCTGAACTAGCCACACAGCCCCACAGCATGATGGAACCTCTACCAAATTTGACAGTAGGTAGCAGGTGTTTTTCTTGGAATGTGGTGTTCTTCTTCTGCCATGCAAAGCGCTTTTGTTATGACCATATAACTCAATTTTTGTTCAAAGCACTTTGTTCCAGAATGAATCTGGCATGTCTAAATGAGGATTTGCATATAACAAGTGACTGTTTGTGGCGTGAGTCCAGAAAGGGCTTCTTTCTCATCACCCTGCCATACAGATGTTCTTTGTGCAAATTGCGCTGAATTATAGCACTATGTACAGCTACACAATCTGCAGCAAGATTTTCTTGCAGGTCTTTGGAGGTGATCTGTGGGTTATCTGTAACCATTCTCACAATCCAGTGCTTATGCCGCTCCTGTATTTTTCTTGTCCTGCCAAACCTGGGAAAACACCTCAGTACAGAGATGTTCCTAGGAAATGAAAGACCATACCACTGTTCCTTTTTTTTATTGAAAGTACAGTAAATTATTATGCAGGCAAAGAGAGGTTCTCAAAGTTTTTCATATGACTGTAAATAATATTGGGGAAAAAAATTACATTTGTTGTGTTTAGTCCCCCACTCCAGCTGAGCAGAAGTATTTTGAAAGGTGATTCTAGTTGCTTCATGTATTTAAGATTCCATTGAATTTCAACACATAAGAGTTTTATTTTTTGGTGTAGTTGTTGGAGTTTGCATTCGGAGTCTGATGTTGAAATCAAATGTACAAAATCAGTTAAATTAGAGAATTGACTGACAAAGTAATTCTGAAAATTAGATAAAAGCAAACACCAATCAGAACCATTGATGATTTGGGCATTTTAAAAATGAACAGTATGGAATATTTTTTAAAAGAAAGAAACCACTGCAGGTATAAGCAATTTGCAATAAGCAGGCTATCCCAGGAAGTACACAGCAGCTGATGATAGAATTATTGTTAGAGGTGTGAAGGGAAATCCAAAATAACATCCAAAGAAGTAAGACTGTCCACAGGTTGCTTGGATGAAAGGGTCAGTATTTACCATTTGCAGAATAATTAATGAAAAGAAATACAGAGGAAACACTACACGATGCAAACCTCTTATCAGCACCCAGAATGTGTATTACAGATTGGACTTCTCAAAGATGATCCAGAACAGTTCTGTGCCATAGTTTAATGGACAGATACGGTAAAGATGATCTTTTACCAGGGTTATAGGAAGGGAAAAATGTGGAGAAAGTGAGGAACTGCAAATGATCCTTAGCAGACCAGTTAATTTGTGAAACATGGGCAAACATTCCTGCTTCCAGAACTGGCTTGCTAATATTTATTGATGATGGTAGCAGCAGGATCAATTCTGAGATATACAGAAGCATCTTGTCTTCTCAAGTCCAAAATTATGTCTCTAAGCTTACTGGATGGAGGTTTAAAATGCAGTTTGACTGGGACCTCAAACATTGTGCTCTCCTAAACATTAAATTCATCACAAAGGAAAAAGAGTGACCATGTGAGTCTCGTGCTTAAAACCCAACTGAGAATGCATTTCACCTATTAATGAAGCTAAAGTCATAAAAGCCCCAAAACAAGCACTAACTGAATGAGGCTTTCAAAAATGAAGGGCAAAGCATGCCTAACGAATTTCTAGAGTGCGGTGATGTCATTGGGTCACAGACTTATGGCAGTTTTTATATATATATATATATATATATATATATATATATATATATATGTATGTGTGTGTGTGTGTGTGTGTGTGTGTGTGTGTGTGTGTGTGTGTGTATATATACAGTATATGTATATATATAAGGGGTATGCAAACATATACTAACTTCAACCTTCTGTTCATTTGGAATTTGGAGATTTTTTTCCAATATTGTTTATATTGTATGTAAAACATTGTCCAGAAATAAGATTCTTTTATACTTTTGTCTCATATTAATCCTTTAACGTAAAATATCCAGTTCTTATATTTGGCATGGTAAACAAAGCTAGTAATAGGATATTTGTTGATTTCAGTATCTTTCTGCTTATAACGTGATTACAAATGTCTTGCTCAAATTGTGCCTGTGTTTCTAAACAACAATGGAAATATCAAAGACAAAGGACAAAATCCAACCCTTCCCAAATTTATACATTTATCACACAGTGGCATGGGCAAAAATGTTCTTAAAATTACATGAAGTATTATTTATAACTTAACATGAATTACAAGTATTATTGCCCTAAAGTTCAGCTTTGACACTCGGATCCCATACAGTGTTGGTCCTTATTTTTCCCTTTGCTATCCATCTTATTCCATTGTGTACTCACTATATGAACACTTTGACCATGGAAGATATATTGGCTTGAAATTGAAACATGCTGATAAAATACCTCAAATGTTTGCAGTGTTTTCTGAGATTTCCCTCACAATAGCATGTTAGCTGCCTTCATAAACCATCATCTGTTTTGCGTGTTGTAGGTTTTTTGTTAATTTTTTCATTTTTTTCATGTAGAGAAGAGCCAAGCAAAATGACACCTTTTATTGGCTAACTAA